>JABXJD010000028.1:1740000-2005000 GCA_013375575.1 Percina caprodes | reverse complement strand
AAAAAAAAAACAAGATTATCCTGATCCCAGCAGGGGGGTAGGATGTCAAGGTGGATTCCAGGAAGAAAATCTAGTAAAACTTTAAAATTGGTCAAATAATACATTTGTATCATTTAATGTATATACTTTTATTTATTTATTTTTTTTATTTGCAGTTGACTTGTGTAACTGTTGTAACGGTGATAAAGTAGACATAGACTACCAATTAAGCTTTATTTGCCAGGTATGAGGACATATACGAGGAATTTTGCTTTGGATCGTCAACATTGCTCACAACAAACAACAAAAAAAACAATATATTGTATACACACACTATAAACAGAAACAATATAGACAGGTTGAGACAATAGTGCAATTAAGAGTGCAAAGTATGCAGGAGTAAATTATGATAGTTATTATTTTAATTATGGAGCATAGTGCAAAGGGTGCTGGAATAAATAGTATAATTATATAAATATTATATTACAATATGAACAGCTCTGAAATAGAGAATAAATAATAAGTGGAAACAGGTGCTGATTAGAGACACTGTTGCTGGGTTATTGCATAGGAATTAAACCTGGCAATGTGAGTAACAATATAGTATAGTTAGAAAAAATAAAATAAAAATGATCTTGTCCCCATGTAACAATCCCCCACACAGATTTTAATAACAAACAAAAATAATATATTCCATTTTTCTGTCATTCATCACCATATATTAATTTCAAAGAAACGAGCATGTCAAAAATAATTTCTGGTCTCTCGTCCTCAGATGAAGAAGAACCCTGAACATTCTACTACTACTGAACTACTGGACTTTTAGCCATTTTTTTTATTTTTTTTTATTTTTTTAAAAAGACGTTTTAAAAATATCCACAATGTATATTTGTTTTTTTATTTGTTGTGGCTCAGACGAGGGGTCATAAAAGAAATTATGAATGGAAGTGGATGTTTGTTATATTTGTGTTTTGTCTCAAAATAAGAAACACTTCCAGTGACCCCATGTTGGCTCTTCTGCCTGTTCTTTAGATAGCTGGCAGCCCACATTGTGATATGTTGTCCTATTTAGAGCACTGGTAATCCGGATTTGGTAATCTGGAAAACTGTGAATACAGATCAGGGTGATCCAGTCCAATGTTGCTTTGAAAAGCCGGCATAAAAGTAAAATGGATTACCTGATCCTGAATAGCAAAAGATGGGATTTTCAAATCACCATTATCAGATTAAATGTTTTGAACAACTGGCCCCTAAAGCTCACTGATTACCAGGTTATATCTTCCAGAAGAAATCAGGTACAACACTGTTGTTTTACGGGAAGTTATTTTGTCATTTCTGGACAGAACCAAGCTAGCCGTTTCCCCTTGTTCCGGGTCTTTTTGCTAAGCTAAGCGGCCACTGGCGGTCATTTCCTCCAATACGGCGCTAACAGGCTCATTGTCCGAGGGCACGTGTGAGTGCATGCTTGTAGGCCAACATTAGGCTATTCACGCAGTTCAAACTGCAAAAGAACAAATGGAGAGGGATGTTTCAAATGCAGCTTGAATGGTAAAAATCTGTTAAACCACACTGTGTAGGTATAAATGCCAAATGTCAAACTCCTTTAACTTGCTTGGCAAAATAATTAGTCTATTTCAGAAACAATGTTGGATACATTAAACCACATCCACAGTTTCAAATGATTTTAGCCATTTAAGAAGATAAAAAAATAAAAAATAAATAAAAAAGGTAAATATGCAAGTTCTAACTGAACTGACCTCATTTACTTACTCAGTTTGAATGAGCAAATCAGTAAGTGAATTGCCTTTTATTCTGCATGAGCTGATGAAGTAGTTGGATCAGTTGTTAATGGTATTGGTGCTGATGGAATTTGCATGTTATGTCACTGATGATCGATCAGTCATGCAGCCTGCGCCAATACTCTTACATAACCATTTAACGGGGGCAGGGTTACTTTACTTTCAAGTTTCAGTCATGGGCACCTGCTCTGCTTCAGTGCCCCTGAGCAAGACACATATCAGCCCCTGAGCTCCTGATCTCACTTCCATTACAAACCCAAAGTGAATTTCCCAACTGGGATTAATATGTAATCTCAGTGTTACTAGAAGTGCTAGTACAACACGGTTGCCTCTTAACTCCATCGCTACATGATTAGATCCAGGGGGCGTTGTTTTTTTTTTAGCTATGGGTTTTGTCCTCCGGTTGCAGGTGCACAGCAAAGTTATCAGTGACATAGAAAGTGTGACACGATCTGCACTGACTATCAATAATGCCCACTAGTGGTACAGTATCCCCTGAAGGATGTGAGAGCACTAATACCCTCTCTGATTAACCAGAGAGCGGAGGGAGGAGGGCGGGAGATGACACAGAGGAGTGAGCTGGAGGGGGGAGGACACAGAGGAAGCAACATGCTGAGATGTGAGAAAACTATATGGAAAGCGAGCTTACTGGTTTTTCTTGTGTGTTTGAGAGGGATGCTGCAGAAAAGGGAAAGGCGAGTGGGTAACCTAAAGCTACGTTGTCTTGAGAAAGAAATTGTAACATAAAAATGCAAGAGATGGAGGTTCAGCAGAGACTCTGCTTAGTGCTGGATTGCAGGGAAGAAGAGAAAAAAAAAGGACGCAATAGAGAGAATAAGAGAAGGGTATAGCTTCTATTTATAAACCTGAAAGAACCTTTGGATTGGGTTATGGAAAATGAAAACAGAGATGGAAAGAACAAAGGGGGAGTAAAAAAGAAGACTGGCAGATGGGTAAAAAAAAAAAAAAAAAGATGTAAAGAGAACTGCCGGCAGACAGAGAGAGAAAGAGCGAGTAAAAGGGGGAGGGAGGAATACATTTACCTTGACTGACACTGCGACAGGGAGAGAAAGCAGAACCCCCCCACTCTAAGAAATTGTAGCTCTACAACATCATGCGACACAATCTCTGCAGTGGACACACACACACACACACACACACACACACACACACACACACACACACACACACACACACACACACACACACACACACACACACACACACACACACACAATTGTGCAGGCAAGACAGGAAAGTTCCACCACAGATTTGAAGCAATAAAAAAATACATAATAAAAAAGTTATTTTGGGACAACTTATGTGTTGTAAGGGAAGGAAAATTCTGCTTTTTGACTACATATTATCAACTACAGCTGCTGAAGAAAGAGGACATTTTCTCAGTGGGTATTGAGGAGAATGAAGACATAAGACAATCGATGATATGCAACCGATAATAGAGATGCAGTGACATTTGCAGAAAGTGAGGAGGATCAATAACATCTCAGAGACCTGGAGATGTGCCACATTTAGAACAGGACCACCCTGTCTACTGTCTCATTGAATGAGAATGATCAATGCTGTCAATATGTTGCAGTGCAAACAAATCAATCGTTGGGAGAGCTCAGCGGTCGTCTCATATTGAGGGTCATAATTCAAAGTTGTAGACTAGAAATGGCAGAAAATGACATTAACTGCATCGTGACTTCAACTTGATTCTACAGTATGTTGTAGCTTTCACCCCAAAGCTGATTACTTTTGGATATGTTATGAGAATAACCTGAGCACTTCAACCTGTTCTATCGTTGTGCTCCTATGTTGCCATGGACAACAGCATCAGATTCTGTATAGGGTAAAAATGCAACATGAATTTAAAGAGGCTGGTGCTTGATGTTCCCTCACTGCCAGCCCAAGGCTGCCCACTAGTGGTGGAAATATAAGATTGCAGCTTCTAAACACATTTAACACTGATGTCTGCATTTAACCAAAAACTTATATTAGAACACTTTTTATAATCATCCAGTATTGTTACGCAGGCTATCTAGAGCACTTCTTTTTTTTTTTAGAAAATGTTACAATACAACAAAGATGCATGACTTTAGGGATCCTGAGCGCAAGAAGGAGCGCTACTGCAGTTCGTTTATTCCAGCAGTAGTCAGACTTTATTACAACATATTCTGTCATCATATTCTGCACTGTGCATACTTATTTTTGTGTCACATCTTACTGTGCAATTTTTCATTTATAATATATCTATCTATCTATCTATCTATCTATCTATCTATCTATCTATACACACACACACACACACAAAGTCTGTTAAAGGTCCCATGGCATGACAATTTCACTTTGAGGTTTTCTAACATTACTGCCTTTGAGAGCAGGATACCTAATCTGGAATATTGCCTTGCCCCTTATGATGTCATAAGGGGCAAGGCTACCTCCCCTTTCTCTGCTTTGCCTGCCAGGAAAATTTGGCCCACCCATGAGAAAGAGAGACATCATGGCTTTCAAACAAGCAAAGTTCGTCAAGGCCACACCCCCAGCCTCCACCTTGCCCCCCCCCCCAAAAGCTACAGACTCAGAAATAGCACATACTATTATACTATTCCCGTCTATCCACTGTCACTGTCTAATAAAAAGCCCCATTATTCCTTTTTTTTTTTTTTTATTTCTTACAATACTTTTGTATATTACTTTCCTATGTCTATTTAATGTGTATTTGTGTTGTATGATGTGTGTGGATTTTTCTTTTGAGCTGCTGTAACAAAGGAATTTCCCCAGTGTGGGATTAATAAAGCCTATCTTATCATATTATATCATAGGGATGTCGATGGTGGTCTTTAAGTCGGACTGAAATATCCAAACAACTTTTAGATGCAATGACATTTTGTGCAGACATTTATGTTCTCCTTAGGATGATATTTAATAACATTTGGTGGTCCACTGACTTTTCATCTAGTGCCACCATCAGGTCCAAACTTTGATTTGTCAGATAAAAGTGTTTCCACGACAACTAATGTTTTCATTTCCCCGCCGGATTCAGATGAAGAGGAGAGGGAGAGAAATGGAGTTGAGGATTAGCTGATCAGCAAAAGAGGATTTAGGAAATCAATCACTCAAGGTGAGTTGAAGCTCAACACAAGAGGATCCATCACATAAACAGTCAAAAAAAGCTTGTAAACTCGTCAGAGTGTAAGGCGACGTTTACACGTGGCCGGCTATTTTCACAAACAGACATTTTAACTGCGCCATTTTCAAAAATAACATTGTGCTCAGCTATCAGTTTTCAAGAAAGTGTTTGGTTACACGTACCTGTGTATATACGCCGTCAATGTCGTCAGAACATGCCGAACCTGTAGGTGGCAGTGTAACGACAAGCTCAAGCCCATGTTAGCCCCAAAATAGCGACAATCACTTCCCCTCTCTTCACTTCCTCGGCTGCTTACACCTCCATTTACATGCAAACAATCTCCACTCTGACTGGAGTTTTTAGAAAGACTCAAGGGGCACAAATGAAGGGAAATGTCTCCTTTTAAAAGACTTTCAAAATAATTGTGCATGTGTAAACAGGGCCTAAAAGAGTGTCAGCACAGAACCGCACCTTGTTACAAGCTCTGCACACCTGCCTGTGATCTTCTCTAATTAATCCCCCACTCTCCACACCTGACTACACAAAGGACTGCTCCTAAATAATTCCATACATTTCAACTGTACACAGTACAAAATGTATACTAATAGCCATAATATACTGTTTAATAAGTTAGCAAAAGAAATTACATACTTAAGTGCTTTGTACTAACAATATATGACATCAGATGTTCACCAAAACCGCAACTCTGGAAGGTCGCTGCGAGTCCAACTTTAAACAGAAAGCAAAGTGTCTCTCATTGGACAATAGAGACATTTTTTTTTTAATTTTAAACCTGGACTCTTGTCAAGTTAAGAACCAGGAGGACAGGGTATGTAAGCAGCATGAGAAAGCTCTTCTGTAAGGAGAGGTTTATATGTCAGATTTGTGCCGAGACCGACCACGGTGGGCACCAAGTTGTGAGGGCAGAGGCGGTGTCACATCAAAAAAAAAAATATAAAAGGTTAAATACAGTTTTTATGTGTTACTTTTGTTATTATTGTGGTGGTAATGTTTGCAAAATGCATTTTCTCCAAAAAAAAAGGGTTTTCCACTAAAACTAATGTTTTTCATTTCCCTCTCAGAGGAAGAGAAGTGGAGCTGATGATTCAGAATCGACACAAGAGGAATCGATGGAATCAAATCACTCAAGGAAACAAACCAAGGTGAGATCGCACTCAACACAAGGAATCCTTTAAGACCTGGACCCCTCACTTGTCAACACTGTCGATTAAAAAAAGCTTCTTTGACAAATGACTTTATTTGTCCCAGAGGGGCAATTAAAGTCCTTAACATGAATCCATCAAATTAGCAAAGATAAATCAGCCTATTTGTAAACAAAAATGTTAGTCTTACTGGCCTTATATAATATAGCCATCCACACGTATAGTTCATCCTCAGGATTCACTGTGCCACATGCATGTTTAACAATAAAACATGATGAAATCATGTTAATTAATGTTTTAATAGCTTAGTATTGTATGCACTCAAAAGGTATGTTTAAAGGCTTCTGGCCACCCTACACATTATTGCAGGCCCAGTTTAAGACACAACTTAAAATTGTATTTAATCTATTCAGTAGGGGGTCCCTGATTTATTTCTCTTCCCCTCCCTCCCCTTGGCTTAAAAGCCATTGAAGACCCCCTGCCCCACACTCAGCGTGATACACCGCACCGCACAGCTCCTATTTATAAGCTCTGCACACCTGCCTTAATGAATGCACACCTGTTTGTAATCTGCTTTGATTAATCCCCGACTCACCGCACCTGAGACTCATTTACCCAAAGAAATGCTCCCAAATAATTTAAGGCAACATACTTTAACATGTATAAACACAATAACCTAAGGCAACGTTACAATTTAAACAATTCATTTTTGTGGGTTACATCAAGAAGAAAAATGAAACAATTACAGGCTGCTATAGGCAGGTTTTCTTCAAAAACTCACTACAACAATAAAACTTGTAAATCTCACATATGTGGCATTTCATTACGGTGTTCATCTTATTCCAACGGTACACTTACTACTACTACTACTACTACTACTACTACTAGTCATCAGGCATTTAAACTGCTCTCATCTCTTAAAGGTCCCATGACATGGTGCTCTCTGGATGCTTTTATATAGACCTTAGTGGTCCCCTAATACCATATCTGAAGTCTCTTTCCCAAAATTCAGCCTTGGTGCAGAATTACAGCCACTAGAGCCAGTCCCACAATGAGCTTTCCTTAGGACGAGCCTTTTGTGAGTCTGTAGTTTTTGAGGAGGAGAGGGGGGGGGCAAGGTGGAGGCTGGGGGTGTGGCCTTGACCAACTGCCACTTTGCTCGTTTAAAAACCATGATGTCCTCATAAGGGATAAGATTCCAGCACGGCCCATCTGAGCTTTCATTTTCTCAACACAGACAGGCCTCCACCAAGGTGTGCCCTATCTCCAAATGTTAATGTTCTGACTCATAAAGTTATTTTATTACGATACTACATGAAAGCAGCAGAAATGCCCTAATTTTCAATTTTAACCGTCTGACTTGAGAGGGCAGTCATATTATTTTTTTTTTCCAGTTAGGAAAGTATTTTTCTGATTATTACAAAACCACTTGAATGGAGCACAAATGGCCTATATTGCAATGTTACTGAAGGTGAAAAATAATGTGTATCCGCCCTGTGATTTGGATCCACTCCAAAATGTAATAGTTTCTATCTTGGCCCATGCTACACCTTTCCACCAATTTACGGGCTAGTAGTTTTTCTGTAATACGGCTAACAGACAAACAATCAAACCGAGCAGAAAACCCAACATCCTTGAAACTTTTTCTTTTTTTTTTAATAAATTACATTCACTTCAATGAGAAAAATATAAAAAAAACCATATGACATATATGAGAGCTGTACTACATTGGTTTATGAATGTTATCAAGTACAAATTAATAAATCCCACACTTTGCTTAGAAATTACTTAGCTTGTACAGTATATGGCCATTGTTGATTTACAAGGTACATAGTTTAATGATATGTTTTGGTTTTAACAGTAGGTTTGAAGCAAAGACACGTTAGCAATTATTGGTATGTACTTTCCAAGATCTCTCATCAGACGCTGTCGCAGTCGACTTTAGATAGGTTATATGTCTTATTTGATACAGTATATAGACTTACTTTTGTTGTTTTTGAGAAGTGGAGAAATGTGCCGATTCTACAAGGTCCTCTAACAATTGTAAGCCATCCAGAAGCTTTTATAATCCATCATGACAGTGTCATTGTAACATATCACCTCACTCCGTGATGCTTGACCTGTCAACCCATCTTGCTATGTTTTTAGCTTCGTAGCTGTTAGCTACAGCTTTTCAACAAGTGTCTTTGTAGCCCTTCCAGAAGCTTAGTTATCCGGCCTGGAAAAACAATTGCTTTCGGAGACTTCGGAGAGTTTTCCAGAGTGATAAATCCACAATTGAATGGCTATTTACTGCAATTAGTCATCTTTTTGTACCAAAAACGCGTAATTACGTTAGCTTGGAGCAATCTTGGATATTGACGCCTTGACTGACAGCTGTGGCAACCAATCACGTGAAGTTGTTTGAGGATCGACTTTGTTTACCCAATAGAGAGCCCTTACAGGACAGCCTGGAGAGAGAGAGAGAGAGAGAGAGAGAGAGAGAGAGAGAGAGAGAGAGAGAGAGAGAGAGAGAGAGAGAGAGAGAGAGAGAGAGAGAGAGAGAGAGAGAGAGAGAGAGAGAGAGAGAGAGAGAGAGAGAGAGAGAGAGAGAGAGAGAGAGTGTTGGAAGGATAGATAAAGAGACGCCAGAATGAAGCCTGGAGGTTGAATGTATATACTGTAGCCTACTAAAATATGTACTAAATGGCTTAGGTGTAAGAGGGTTTAATAACCATTACATCAAACACACACTCACCCAGGTGGTTGTGACGTGCGAGATTTAGACTCAATCTACAGACCCTTTCTGGCCCATAGGTTGGACTTGCTTTTGTTTTTATACCCTTCTGGGCAAGTCATATTTTGCTGTTTTCCACTTTTCTGTGTTTGGTATAGTAGTGTTGTGATAATTGTTCCCTTTTGAATGATTTATGTGATTCACACCTGTATACCATTTATCTTGATGTTTTTGCCCTTTCATGCGTCCCGCTCTGACTGGTTCTGATTGGTCCAGGTTGAGAGTAGATTGACTCTCAGATCACAACCACCTGAGTGATTAATGTGTTTGTGTCTTATGTTGCTTGTTCCACCATTTAAAAAAAAAAAAGGGTGTGAATCTTTTGTCTGACTTTTGCCTTCATTTTCTTTTTTGACCCAGCTCCTGTAGAATTTTTTTAGAAGTGCGTTCCCGACTAAAATTATGAATGAATAAATATATGATCATATTGGTTGCTCATTATTCCTGACTCTGTCACTGACGATTAAAGTGTCTGATGAGTAGAAGGTTGTTTAATGATATACTATGTTGTCACTAAGGATGATGTGAACACTACAGGTGCTTGATAAATTGAGCTATTTTTTGTAATTTAACTAGTAACAGCATCATTTATCATATTACAAATTACTAATGCAGAGTTCAACAAAGTACAGCAATTTGCAGGTTTGTCACCCCTATCTTTTAAATTAGATGTTTTTCTGTGATTTGTGTTCTGTTTCAACTTAAAATGCAGTCCTCTTAGACCTAGGTGTAGATGTCATTATAAGAATGACATTACAACATTCTCACAACCTGTCTATTCTAACAGAGTACATAACCGTTGATGCAGACACTGCAGGGCCTTGGCTCATCGTCTCTGAAGATGGGAAAGAAGTCAGGCGATCTCTGAAGAAGCAGAAAGTTCCAACTGGCCCAGCAAGGTTCATAGAAAGCACTGTTGCTGTTGCAATGCAGGGTCTAACCACAGGCAGACACTACTGGGGGGGTCGGGGTGATGGAGAAATCCAACTGGGGGCTGGGAGTGGCTTTTGGCACTGCGAGGAGGAGGGCGCGCATAACTCGCTTTCCTTGGACTGTAGGTCACAGGGATGGAGTGCAGAAAATGGGTACACACAAAGTGCATTCCCTTTTAACCTTGTCTCCCCCTCCCCAGAGGGTGGGGGTGTTTGTGGATTACAAGGAGAGCTAGGTGTTGTTCTTCGATGTGAAGGCCAACACTCACATCTTCACCTTCACTAAGTGCAACTTTACAGGCAGAATTTACCCCATATTTGATCCCTTTGTGGCAACAGAAAATAAAGAGGTTGCTCCTCTGAAAATTGTGATGGTAGAGATGGCGGGGGTGGGGGGCGGGGTTTTCTACTAACTGACATACTAAAAATATTGTGCCTTAAACACTTCATTTCATGCAGGAATTGCTACCTTTCTCTGTATCAATTCATGGTGTAAACAACTTTACTTATGTAAGGAAAACACAGTTGATAATTCTAAATAGATGAAAATGTAATAGAATATAATGCAGTAGGGCTCTCAGGCATTCTGTATTGCTTTCAAATATTTATTTCATTTAAATGTTAAAAGTAACCTGTTGAATCTGTTCACGTCAATGAAACATTACTTTATTATAAACCTTGGCGTATCAGCAATGTTTCTGCTCAGGTTCCAAACTTTTCATGCATTATCCATGCACATTAATTATGTATTATGATTCAGGACATATTGTATCATAGACAAAATAATATATTTCTAGCCATAATCGGGGTTTAATGACAAGGCATTTACTGTATAATCTATATTATACTCTATATTATACTCATTATATCACTATTTGTATGCTTGTACAGCACAATCTGATAACTCTCACATTAATGGAATTTTGTTGTACTTATTGTTTTGGATTTTTGTGTCATTTGTTTGTATGTTCCTTATCATTTTTATTGTTTGCCTTTTTCATATGAGACAGCAGTACACAATTGTTTGTTTCGCCATCTGTTTTCATAAGGTATCTATTTTTTGTGCCACTAACCTTTTAAAAAAATTCTTGTTAAACAGTTTGTCTTAAAGAAAATGTAATGTAATAGTCCTAAATTTTACCTTCCTTTAATTTTATGATGAATTAGGGACTAAAACATCATAAATAAAATAAGTACATGTGATCATTTTTCGTTCTAAAATAAAAAATGGACCTTTAGATAATCTCACATTATTTTCACAAGAATAGGTGATAAGTAGGCCTTCATTTCCTTTCAAATCCTGACGCTGAAAATCAGTGTGACACTTATCATAAAGAAGGTGAGTGCAAGTAATCAACAGTGAGTAGGAATTTGATTCGTTCGCAGTCAGAAGTTATTGTCCCCACACACATATCATCTGTAAGACAGTCTGGAGTGCAAGAATGTGATATCTTGTAGAATGATACAAAAGCATAAACTACAGAAAAACTGCAAAGCTATTTCAGCTCACCTACAACTGCTATCTTATTTCCACAACATTCATTTAGCTGTTTAAGTGATATCAGAGTCTTTTAAGAACTATAAGTAAGTGGAGAAAAGAACACAGCACGTCTGGTTGGTTTTGGGGTTTTAAATACTCTGCAGTGCCATAGAAACCAGAGACTGTGATGACAAAGGGAGGGCATGTGTGAATGTTTGGGTGTGTCACAATGAGAGTGGGAGGGCCCAGTTCCAGGAAGAGTGCAGCACCTGTCGGTGTGTGATTCATAGCAGTGTATGAAGTGAAGGAGTGCGCTGCTCCACGTCAGAGGAAACAATGCAGAGTGAGTTCTGGTTTATCTTACATGTTGTTTTTTTGCTTGTGACTGACTCTTCTTTACTGTAGGACAAGTTATGTTTTGTGAGTCTTTTGTTAAAAACAGTTTACTGTAGAGTTTGTCCCATGTGGATTACATATCAGCGTAACAAACAGACATAGTTCTCTACAATAAAAGATATCTCAGCGTCTTAGGTTGGGGAACACTTACAGCTGGGAAAAAGCGTTGATTTGGCTAGGAGAAAAATTTTCAAATGTAGATAATATTTGTGTTCGTGTTATTTTAGTTGACTTAATGTCCTGAAATGATACTACACTAACTGACATGTTTATAGCTTGTCTAATTCATTTCTCAGTGGCTGTTACATAATACAAAGACAATAATACTTTACATTACTGTGAACACATTTATATACAACCCCCCCCCAAAAAAAATACTGATGTAGAACTCCGTCCTTTTTCATTACATAAATAACAAGATATTTAAGCAGTAAGCTGCTGTGAGTTTCCTGAGTTTCTGCATTCCTCAGATGGTTTCTCACCTGCCAGTGGACAGAGCTACGCTCTTAAATTCACTTCCTGCTTGTTACTGAATCTAACTCCAGTATCAAAGGAACCATAGACATAATATAGATTTATTATGTCTGTAAAACAAACAATTACAGATTAGCTGTGCACACTGACCTTTGACCCTGTGGTCAAACACAACATGACCTCTTATATCCTCAGCATGTTTCTCTCTCTGTACAATGAAGTTTTACTCATCAGATCAGCTGTTTTTCAGTCGTGGTTCGCCTCAAAAGCTTTTCCATCCAACTTCAGCACATATAACTTAACTTACTGTCAGACTGTGCACACAAAAAACAACTCAACAAATAGTTAAATAATTAAATCATGTTTTTGTTTTGTTTTAGAGTGTAACAGTTAAACGGCTGTCCTGAAATCCCTGCTCAAGCAGTTTCACAGCGATTCACATTTCAATGCATGTCTTATGACAAGACTACTTGTTTTTCCACTCTGAGGCATTTGATATACAAAAAAAATAATTGATTAATCGAGAAAAACAATCAACAGATTAAACATCAAGGAAAGTAATTGTTGTTAGTTGCAGCCCTAAACATGTGCATGGCTTTCTGTTTCTCCCTTCTTCCCCCAGGCATGAGTTCCCCAGGAGGCCGCGTCCTCTCTGAGGAGCAGTTCAGCTGCTCCATCTGTCTGGAGGTGTTTGTGGAGCCCGTCTCCACACCCTGCGGCCACAGCTTCTGCAAGGCCTGCCTGCAGGGCTACTGGAACCACAGCAAGAAGTTTACCTGCCCCATGTGCAAGAAGAGCTACTCCAGAAAACCTGAGATGAGCGTCAACAGGGTCCTGGCTGAAATCTCCTCCCAGTTTCAGGAGATGATGCAGGCCCCAGGTGCTGGAGGGGCCATGGGAGCCAGGGACGCCGTGCGGGGATCCACCCTGAATCTGAGCGCAGACATGAGCCCCAGGGGCCGAGCTGCAGGGTCCGGCTCCGGGGAGTTTGCCCAAGCTGGGGAGGTTCCCTGTGATGCCTGCATTGGAAGGAAAGTGAAGGCGCTCAAGTCTTGTTTGAGCTGTCCTGGATCATTCTGTGAGGTTCACCTAAGGCATCATAAAAAGGTCTGTTTTTGTTGTTGTTGTTCTTCTTCTTCTTTAGCATTATTTTAAATAACAAATATCTGTTTTCCTTCCTCTTTGCCTTGCCTTATATTTATTTTTATTTTTTGTTTTTGATTGTATTTCTTAAATTGTAAGATTGTTCTATGTTGTGCTTTTTTGGTATCAGTTGACTTTGCGGAATCTTGAACTACAATCTTAAATTTAGCTTAAAGCTTTTCTGCACAACATGAGTTTACAGTGATGAGACTAAAAGGCTGTGCCACATGATAAAAGACACGTTGTACTGTGCAGTCTATGCCAATCCTAATGACATTTTATGTTCAAACACCAAATATATACTTATGACCACGTTAGCATTTAGATTACTATTATCGTCTTGGAGCATCCAAGTTCAAATGGCGTGGTACTAAAAGCCACTGTAAAGGGGGGGCATAGTATCACGGTATTTTCCGTGGCAATACTGTATCGATACACAGACGCCAAGTATTGCTCTATTATTATATATGTGTTTGTCTGCTTGACAATCCCATTTCAAAAAAGCTAATAAATTGCAATATATCACAGAATATTGCAATATGTATAAAATCGCAATAACATTATATTGTGATATGAGTTTCGTGTTGATATCGTACCCTGAGGCGTCACCCTAACTGTAAAGTAAAGCCCCACACAGCCACATGAACACTATGCCACACTGCACGCATTTATTGTAATTTTTATCCTGTGTAAATTATTTGTATAAGCTACGGTATGTTTACTTTCTGAGTTTGTTCTTTGCACTGTATGTTAAGGAGAATTGGGCATCAACAACCGGTTCCTACTTGGAATTGTTTAAAAAAATTATTGTAGTCAATTGGAAAATGTGGTTTCTAATCAGATCATCAGTTGCAAATTTAGTTCAAAGTTCAAGCATCTTTCAGGAGCTTTTTGTATTGCAGCGAGCACAGTGAGTGGTCCTCTGAAGTGTGCTTTACTTTACATTGAAAAAGCCCAGTAAAACTGTAAATCACCATTAAATCCAAATAAAATTGTCCTCTTATCTGTGAATTAAGCATGTGAGTCACATCTAAGACAATTTTCTGTCATGATAGACAACAAAGTTTCCTGAATCTGAAGGTAGGCTACCCGTGGTTAATTCTGGTTCAGAGGCCGATTACTGGCAGTGTAGATTATAGAAAGGCAAACCCCAGTCCTGAGTTTGTTGTGTCTATTTCAGGTGAAGTCTCTGACATCTCATCGTCTGATCGAACCCACTTTCAACCTGGAGGAGAAGATCTGTAAGAAACACGAACGACTTCTGGATGTCTACTGCCGCTCGGACCACTGCTGCATCTGCACGGCCTGCGCCGAGACCACACACAAATCCCACGACATTGTCTACGTTGACCAAGAGTGGAAGAAGAAGATGGTGAGCTACGGTCACTGTCTGTTAAGTTTAACAAAGGCCTGCTTTTGACTCATAAAAAAGTGAATGGGTTTGGTTTCTATATCCGGGCTAATAAACAGCTGATGAAAGCTCCACTGATAGTTGCAAGGCCATTTGATTTTCACGATATTAGGCTGTGTCGATATTGATTCTAGTAAGCCACAATCCTTTTTTTTTAAATGTATTTTCTTCTCACAGAGTAATCTGGGTAAGAAGAGGTCGGAGCTCAAACATTTGATCAAGGAGAGAGCCAAGAAGCTGGAGGAGATTAAGCAATCCATTAAAGTCATCAAGGTGAGTCGGCTGAAGCCTTGAAGACAGAATTTTTAGGAAACAAGATCTTGCCTGTGAGTTACTATGTGTTACTAGAGCCCAGGGTGACAAAGCACAGCATGTTTGACAGTTTTGGCAATTTTCAGCTCTTTAAATATATAAAACCAGTGGGAGTAACAGGTTGTTGTTTCTTATGGACGATGCCTATATAGTTACTCCTAGTTGATCAAATCCACATCAATAATTTCAAGTAATTAAAAATGTGTTGTTTACAGGATAAGCATCTAGATATATTGGCATGTATTGCATAAAAACATACAACACACATTTTTTAATTGTTAAGAACACAATAGCCTACTTTTCATGACATTCAGTGCTTTGATTAATCTTAAACAACATGTTATGGATTTAATGTTAAACCGTTCATTATTCCTATCAATGTGAGCCTTTAAATGTTTCTGCAATGACTGGGTGTCTCAATAAATACACAGTACACACATCGCTGTGTGTTGCTACATTTAAAGGCAGCAAATTTAGAGCCTCAGACATTACAATGATGGGTATGAAAACATTTCAAAATAAATGTACATGGCAAAGGATGGGACTTGGTGGTATAGTAATGCAAATGTAGCATTAAAAGATCATTGATCTTTAAACTTAAGCTAAAACTAGCAACAAATTGTATTATATTAACATATTTCCTTAAGCCAACCAGTATAGTATTGGTAAAAAGCTGTGCCTTATTAGAAGTAATATTTTAATAATATAATAATTTTATTATCAGTCTTGTTGAATCAGTACTCTGTGCCAAATTACCATGTTTTTTTGTTTTTTTAAACAGATTCGTAACATGTCATGTGTTTTAAAGTCTTTCCATGTGGGCAGTCTGTTGTACTTTCCCTCATGTGCTGCATGTTAATATTTAAACATAATATGTTAAATATTTACCCAGTCTGCTCGGGGTAAAGCTCTATTTGCACTTGAAGCAGCTCTCTGATCCAAGCATTTAAAACATGAGCGGGCTGCTGCTGAAGAGCTCTGTTGATGGGATGGCAGTTCAGTTTCAGACCACCCAGCATACTGTAGATTAAAACTTTGCTTTGTTGGAAATGATCTTGGTCAGGACGTTTACCAAATCTTTCTCATTCCTCTCATGCTCTAGTTGTCATGCAGTTTGTTTCTCTTACGTACACAGACTTCATGTCCGTGTCTGAGGCCGTCCAACCGGTGCGACCAGCAGAAACATTTACCCTCCCACAGCCTGTTTTTACCCACACCCTCATAGCAGAAACCTCTACTTCAGAGATGATTATACTGCTTTTGTTCAAATAAATGAAAGGATTGTAATTGTAGTAAAATGACTGAAATGCTATTTGATTGATGGTATTGATGGTTTTGAATGGTCGATTTCTTTCTCATTAGCTAGATTTTCCAAGTTTCTAGGTGCTGCTTTTTAACATTTACAAATACAATGAGGATTAAGTTACTAGAGGGTTTAATGTCAGGATGTCCACGCCTGTATGTGTTCCTGTGTGCTGCACAAACACCAGGGGCGGAGCAGGACCTAAAAATCTAATGGGAAATTTCGTAGACCACCGGTCTTTGGGGGTCTGTGGTCGGGGGGGATGCTTGGGTGAATGACTGTACAACACACAGCAACACGATCCACACTAGCACCAACGCAAGTGGCACATTGGAATAGACTGCCAAACTAACTTATGCCACAGCCGGCCAAAGTGATGGTGCCGGTTGGCGTTGCTAAGAACTATTAGCAATGTATAACTATTATCAGACCGGCCCTCGTGGCCTTGAAATGTAACCTGTTTGTCCAGTTTTACAAGCGGCAGACAGACACAGGAACGCATGACAAAGAGCTGTGAATACTGAAACTGCAGCATTCACAGGTTCATTTGTTGTACCATTGTTTTTTTTTTAGATTTGTTTTTCCGCCTTTATTTGAGACAGCTAGGCAAGTAAGGGGAGTGTGAAGGGGAAGAAATGCAGGAAATTATCACAGGTTGGAATCAACCCTCTGCATTGAGGCACAAACCATAAAAGTATATGTGTGCCTTCTCTACCCACTGGTCCAACCCGGCCACATTTGTTGTACTATTATTGGGTGTAATGTATTATTTTAGGCCTTCCTCGTCACTCGTAGATAATGTGGACAACACAAACTTTAAGGCAAGGTGAGGATACATGTACAAAAAACTATTCAAAAGTGATTTTATGTACAGTACAAGATATAAAAAGAAAGGTGTGGGCACATACAAAGGCACACATAAGTAGGACTTAAGAAGGGTAACATAACATAGCGGACAAATCTTTAAAATGAAATACAGAAAACACAAACTATACAGGAGAATAAAAATATCAGTGTGGATACAGCAAAGCTTTCTGTTATGAATTTGTCTACAAGCCCAAGCTAATGCTGTTTTTAGCACAGCATGGTAGAACTCGACTCGCTGGTGCTACTTTTCAGAAGATGAAATTAAAATGGTAAAATTATTTTAAAAAAATAGCTAATTTGGTTAATTTACCTCATTTGAGGTTAGTCTCTGTTGGTAGAGGATTTGATTTATGTGGACTCCATTGTGAGTTACTAACTTAACTTAAATTAGCCTCAACTTGCACTGGACTGCGTGTGGTTTTGACAGCCCTGTTGTAGTATTCACCATGTCCCCTCCTTTGCAGGCCAGCTCTCAGAGGGAGCTGGAGGAGAGCTGGCAGGTGTATGCCGAGCTGCAGCGCATTGTGGAGCAGAGCCAGGCAGAGTTGGTGGAGCTGATCGCCACGAGGCAACGCGAGGCCGAGCGTCACGCTCAGGAACTGGCCCGAGGTTTGGAGAATGAACTCAGCCAACTGAGGAAGAGGAGCAATGAGCTGGAGGCCTACGCACAGACGCAGGACAAGGTGGTCTTCCTGCAGGTACAGACCGGGGCAGCCATGTTAGAGTATGGCTCTTCACAAGTTTTGAGGGTGAAATATGTTATGGCTTACTCAGCTGTGATCAGGGTGAAATGTCAACAGATTCTCACTCCCATCTCGTAAAATACGGACGCTTGGTCAGGTGCCTTTGGCATTGTTACTGACGCTAAAAGTCTCCTTTAGCGTCATATTCAAACGCGCTTGGTAGGGATTGGCGCCCCTTTGACGGAGTTAGGTTAAGGAAAAGGTTGCGTCGCTTCTGGCGCTGACAGCCAGTGTCCAAACGTCTGTTTCTTACGAGTTTGGAGTGAGAACGTGTTGGAAATGTAACTTTGTAAATGTACATTTACTCAAGTGCTCTACTAAGTACACATTTGAGGTTCTTGTACTTAAATCTTTTCTTTTCATGCCACTTTCTACTTCTACTCCATACATCTCAAAGAGAAATATTGTACTTTTTACTCCACTCTATAATATGACAGCTTTACTTACTAGTTACTTCACAAATTAATATTTTTGCACACAAAACACATGTAGTTTATAACATTTTTTTTTTTTTAATTTAAATTAAATGGCTCAACAGTATAATGGGCCTACAAGGACAGTTGTTTGGACTGTTTCTAGTTTCTAAACTGTTTGGAGTTTTCTGCATTGAGTACTTTTTTTAATTTTTATAAATTTTTAATTTTTAATATTTAGTACATTTACCCAAGGCAGTAATCAAAATCTATATCCCCCCCTCCCCACACACACACACACACACACACACACACACACACACTTGTAACTTCTACTTGAGTTTTGTTTTTTTACAGTGTGGTATTAGTAATTTTACATAAGTTAAGAATCTAAATACTTCTTCAACCACTGTCTGTGATTAAAGAACCCATTTCACACAACGTATATATACAGTATATATACTGAATATATGTAAATTTAAATTTCTAAATAATCCATTGTTGAGCTTGTCAGACGTTACCAGAGACACATCTGCACCATGTTCCATTAATCTCCCACTGTTCTCCAGCTTTTGGTATATCTCTTCCTTTTCTATTTGATTACCTTTCGATGATCAATATTTGAAATCAAGACCACATTCCAACTGCATTTTTAAAAATGCATGCCTGCATATTAAATATTGCTTCGTTAGTCATTTTTCCAGTGTGTAGCCTACATACACAACACAAAATTAATATGCATTTAGGGCACAGCGAGGGATCTAATTAGTTGAAATCCATAAGACATGGCCGTGCAAGCTGCTGCTGATGATCCACTCTCATAGTAATGGAAATATGAAAGACATCCACCTTCCCACAATTTTTAATAATGTTAGCCACCAGGCTGGTACAATATATATTCTTGAAAATATCTCTCTAAATTTTCTATAATCATTTTTCATCCAAATAATATCCACACAGCCAATTATCCAGTGGACCTCCAGCTGTTGTTGCTAGGAGATGTGTACCACAACATCAAAAGCCTCTTCGAACAGAGCCAGCTGTTATGGAAGTTTCCCCTTGTGCATTTGCCCTGGACTGTTTATGTAGATAAAATGTTGATTTTTCTCTCATGAAAGACGTCTTTGAAGTTAGAATTTTCCCAGATAGTGTGACAGGAAGCGAAGGCATGCAGCCACACATACCCAAACGCAGTGTTGAGTGTATACAATCACAATCACTGTTCTTTATCTGTAACTCTTCTGACATACACTTGCTTGCTCCTTTACTTAAATGCACAGAGATACATCTGAACACTGTCAGACAGATTGTTTACCCCATAAAGCTGTAGAACTCATAGGACAGCTATGAGTATAGTGAGAATGTATTCCAACTTGTTTGGAGATCCCCATCTGTGTCATCTTAAGTGTGTTATTCCGCCTGAGGGATCATTACATTTGCATTTCATATTGCACAACCTTGCTCTTCTGTTTCCTGTAGAACCTGTCGACGCTTGCGACCCCACCCGAGCCCACCGATTGGTCTGCGGTCAGCATCAACACTGACCTGTACCTGGGAACCATCCGTTCCTCCGTCAGCAGCCTCATGGACAAGTTCCAGGAGGAGCTCAAGAGACTGTACGGGAAAGGTGAGGGCAGAGTTTCTCACTCTGTAATGATAAAACACCGTCCTTTTTTAAAGTTGTGTCAATGTGTCAAGAAATAAAAAACAGAACTTTGTCTGAAAGGACAATGGGCAGGTTTCTATGACAAACTGACAGGCCTGGACAAAATAACAGAAACACCTAATTCAGCAATACCACAAAACTACTGCTGTAAAAAGTCAAATGGGACATTTTATTTGGTTAAAACAACCCTAACCCTAACCCTAACCCAACAACAATAACTAAACATAATAAGCTTCATATTGAAAGGCTATTGTACTGGATTGCATTGTAAGATGCTCCTGTTATTTTTTCCCTCCCTTGTTTAACAAAATCTCACACAGTAGATTTTATACTAGACTAATTTTACTCAGAAAATAAATAAATGCACTAATTTGTCATTTGTGCAAAGATCAGTGATGATTTGGAACTCAAAAGTCTTCCAAATGCTTGAAGTGATATACAGTATACAGCCTACTAAAATAAGAATAAGTAAACTGCAGGAAACTAACAATAATGTTTTAACAATTTTTGGTGCTTTTTGCTGATTGTCTGACTCCCTGTTCAAAATCCAAAACAGGAATATGTAGGTCACTGTATGAGCACTTTGAAATAGAAAAGTGACTCATCACTGCAACAGCACCCTCTACTACACATACAAGTTGGTCGGACAGATGGAGATAGTGTCGACGCCACAGTTCACCCACTTGGAACTTGGAGTGACAGCAGCACGTGTCCGACATTTCCAGCTCTGGATTAGATCTACACGTGCCATCTGCTTTGACTTTGACTCTTTAGCTGTAGAAGTACTTGCTGACACACTCTCTCTCTCTCTCTCTCTCTCTCTCTCTCTCTCTCTCTCTCTCTCTCTCTCTCTCTCTCTCTCTCTCTCTCTCTCTCTCTCTCTCTCTCTCTCTCTCTCTCTCTCTCTCTCTCTCTCTCTCTCTCTCTCTCTCTCTCTCTCAGAGCTCCGGAAGGTGCAGAACTATTCGAGTGAGTACAACATTAAATTATCATCATATCATTGTCCTGCGTTGTCTGGGGCGGGGAGGGGGAAATGGGTCTTCTTAAAAAAGAGTTTATTTAAAAAAACAAACATGTTTCTAAAAATCTCAAGCAGTGTGACCAAAATGTAATATGATCAGTTCTTCAAATTGTCCACACGATGGCGCCACTTCTTCACAGAATAGACAAGCTCAATCCAGTACGGGTAAATCCAAGGGGGGTGCACGATTCAGAAAATGTCACGATTTGATTCAATATCAATTTTCGATTCAAAAACGATTCTCAATTTTAAAAAACAATTCAGAGTATGTACATGTAGTTACTTTTCCAATGTGATAGTATAAATGCCATTACAAAACGAAAAAAGCAATTAAAAGATAAAAAAAATAAAATAAATATGAATCAATTTTTGGAATTCTATGAATCAATTTTGAATCGGTAGCACTGGAATCGATTGAATTGAAAATTGATCAATCGCTGTACTTAAGTGCTATGTTGAGATATGTACTTTACTTGACTATTTATGCTACTTTATACTTCTCCAGTATATCATATTCTCTAATAAATGTATTTTACCACTATAGTTAATTAGATGGATTTACATATAAAACATATGATCACTTTATAAAATAAAAAGGATTATTATTATTTAAGATTAAAGATCCTGAACTTCTGCAAATTGTTTTTTTTTTTTTTTTTTTTTTTTTACCTTGTCCCCATTGATAATTATGTTATATCTTGTTGTACAAGATTATAATTTGTGTGCACAAGATTAAAACATCCTTTGGGACTGTAGGGGCCCCTTTTACACTCTGAAAGGGGCCATTTTACTATTTTAATCTTTTTATGTACAGCACTTTGAATTGCCCTGTTGCTGAAATGTGCTATACAAATAAAGCTGCCTTGCCATGTCATACTTTAATATGTTCACTTTTCATATTTACCTTTTTAATGACACTACTATATTTTTACTCAAGTAGAAATTTGTGCGTGCTTGTATTTTTTTACATTTTGATTTTGCTATACCTAAGTAAAGAATCTAAGAATGTCTTCCATCACTGAAACTTTGTTTTGGCAAAAATTCAGTGACACACTCCTTGGGACAGCACCAGTTTGGGCAAAATCATAAAATAAAGAGTGTGGAAATCAACATGTGAACCATGGCCATTTTTGACAGTCATAATAGGTTCTGGGCGGATTCAGGCACTTAGTTTATGCCACAAACAACATAAGAAGGGAAGGCATTCATGCTGACAATGTCTTTTTAACTGTTGCATCAAGCAGACATGTTCAGACATAAACAACCCATTATTGTCATAGTAGAAATCATTAATCATGTCACTGTATAATGAGCGTCTTATTCTGCTCTGTCCTGT
This sequence comes from Percina caprodes, assembly GCA_013375575.1. Classification (NCBI taxonomy): domain Eukaryota; kingdom Metazoa; phylum Chordata; class Actinopteri; order Perciformes; family Percidae; genus Percina; species Percina caprodes. The sequence goes on along the minus strand of JABXJD010000028.1, from coordinate 1,982,653 downwards.
GCAGGTGAGGTGATTTTAGATGCTTCCACAGCCCAGAGGAACCTGGTAGTGTCAGATGACGGTGGCCAGGTGAGATATGAAGAACGTAAGAACGCCCACGCTGACTGTCCCAAACGCTTCAGCCCCGCCCTCTTCGTCCTGGGCCTAGAGGGTTTCAGCTCTGGACGACACTACTGGGAGGTGGACACGGGGCGCAAGACGGCCTGGACGCTCGGCGTGGCTAGTGCCTCAGCCCGCCGCAAGGGAGAGATCAAGCTGAGTCCTGAGGGTGGGTACTGGTGCCTGTGGCTCAAGAGCGGTGAGGTGAAAGCTTTGGCATCGTCCCGCCTGCCTCTAATGCTGCCGTCCCCGCCCACTAAAGTGGGAATCTTTATGGATTTTGAAGGAGGCCAGGTTTCTTTCTATGATGTGAAGGCGCGTCTGCATCTCTACACCTTCATGGATACCTTTAAAGAGCGTCTGTACCCAATCTTCAGCCCGTGTCTGGCCCATGAGGGGAAGAACTCTTCTCCTCTCGTTATAACCCCTGTCAAACACACCTGAATCCGACAGCCAATCATAAGCCTGGAGTGTCAGCCAGAATTCAACTTGTACAACATGTTTAGGTGAAAAAAAGTTCAGTGCTAGGCACAGATACGTTTAATTTTCATTTTGAACGGATCATTTTGTCCTTTTTTATTGGTCTTTTAGTGGGCCAAATAAACACGACATATTTACTTTTTCTGCGATGCACTTTACCTCAATCTACTTTCAATCTAATTAATAAGTCATTTTGCACATCAAAACTACCCACTACAAAACTACCCACTACATCATACGGGCACGTTATTGCATTTGCTCAAGTAAAACTCGCTGAACAGGTTGCTGACCCATAGATGGACTGTTTCAAAGCAAGAAAATGTAAGTGCTGTGTTACCAGTGTGTGTTTAGATCAGAGGAAAGAAAATATGACATGGTGATACTTTGACTGTCACATTGCAGTGAAAAGAAATGTATTTGCAATTTGCTTAGTACTAAAAGTAGCCAAAAGTTTCTCCTTACTGTACACTTAAATCAGAAGTTGTATGTAAAGTAAATGGTTCCACTTTACTTGACAGTATCTACATTTATGACACTGTCATGAACGTGTCATAAAACATCTTTTTGTAACTTCTTTTAGTTTTGTCATGACAAGTTATGGTTAGGAAGGATTCATGTGTCAGTCATGTCACTGTATAAAACTTAAAGTGTAAAGTGTAACCAAGCAAATAGATAGCTTGGTGCAAAAATGTGTAAAGGACTAAAGAGGATTATAAAGGCCAGCTTTGACATGTGATACTTAATTTTCGCAGTCCTAGTTTAGTTGGACATGTTAAGGAGAGTTGAGTTTGTACTTATGACACTTGCCTTACTGTGTACGTCTTTGTTATAAGGCTTATGAAACTTCACATGAGTAAATGAGTAAAGAAATAATAAATGGATGTAAATGTACTGTCTAAAGGCTTGCTTGGGGGACCAAATGAGTTTTTTTGTACATACTGTAGGACTATAACATTGTTTGCAAAGGGCATATTTTAAAACTCTGTTAATCCAGGACCATGAAAATATGTTCTGTATTTTCATAGCAAATGTTTGCTTTTATACCTTCTATCTAAAATTTCTCAATAAAGATGATCAGTCACAAACAAATACAGAATGTTTTCAATGTATGTGTAAGGAATTTCTCTTCTAGGGTTTGGCTCCCAAACAAGCTCTGGACAGGCTGCTGGAGCTTAAAAAGATTTGATTGTCTTCCTCAAAGCTGCACTTATCAACAGTTTTATATTATCAATGGCTCATATAACTGTATACAATGTGAAAGTGACAAGCTCAGAAGAGAAGTATCACTCAACTCTCCCCCTCACTGTTTCAGCTTTTTAACCTGCAAACTTTTTCTGTTTTAATTGACTCTTGTTGCTCTTATCAACATTGTTTCAAGCTATTCTAAGGAAAAAAAACACTCCAAATTAGCTTTTTGAAACTGGAACTTCTTCTTGTGTTGTTGTGTCCCCCAAACCACTCGTACTCTCTAGAGGGTTAAAGCTATTCCTCCTGGTGCTCTGGTCCATGGCCAGGGGGTATTCATTTTTATCCTGGGTAAAACGAGAGGGCGGGAGGGAGGTATATTTTGGGTCTTAGTGTGTGTGTGTGTGTGTGTGTGTGTGTGTGTGTGTGTGTTGGAGGTTGCAGTGGTTACAGCCTGTCTCATGTATCAGTGTACAGCGGAGCCTTGAGGCAGCTGCTCTCTGGTGAGTGTCCCCATATCTCTGCTTTTTTGTTGCTCCTCTCCTGCTTTTCCATTTCTATACCATCACATCGACTGCTCTGTGCACAGTAGGTGTCTCAGGGGAGTGTTGTTTGCTTTGTTTGTATCATTTTTGCAGCTTAAGAGCGGTGGCCCGCAGCTAAGGACTATTTCTGTTGCAGTCAGTTTAGTACAAATTCAAGATTGTAGCTACAATAGTTTTTTTTTCCAAAACATTTTTTTCCACTTCACAATAATCCAGATTATTGTTCCGAGCAGGGAAGCACTGCAAGACAGGTCACTGGCTACTGGCTCTAGCAATATTTTTGGAAATATGTTAATCCTGCCCGCTGTGAATACCTCGGGCTGAAGAAGAGAGCTGCTTGTGCCAAAAGTCAAACTCACTTATTTTTCAGCCTCACAGACACGCTGCCTTAGAAGTAATTAAACAAGCATGGTATATTTAGCTTGTAGTTCAGGTCAAGATGCAAATGTCAATCTGGAAAGGTTGATTGTACATTGTATTGGCCAGTTTGTCAGCAGATATTAGCTTATCACAAATGTATTGGCAGAAGTGTGGCTGTTGGCTGATGGAGTACGAATATTTGCAGTAAATGCCATAAATGTGTTTGGGGGTCACTTTAAAACAGTGTTACCATTACAAAGTTTGTCCACCAGAGAGCACTGAACTGTAAAATAAAGTATACATCAAAAACAATATCTACCCAATACATATCTTGGTCTAAATTTAAGTACTTCTCATGACAAATGTTTGTTATGTTATGTGTTTATGTTAAAATTGAACGTCACTCAATATATTGGTATCCAATTGTTTTTTTAACTCTAAAACAGATACAGATTGGCCTCAAAAATCTTTTATCGGTCAGGCTCGAGACCCGTAAACAAGAATAAAACGCAAACAATAAACAACACTCCCCCAAAGACTCACAATGTTAAAAATGATTGACTTAATTCTTGGGTATACAGCCTGAAATTGATACTTATTATACTTATAGAACTTACATTTTCAAATATTTGTCATAAACCTGTAATGGTTTATGACAAATATTTGACAAATTTATGACAAACTTTGAATGAGTCCTGTCATACTTTGCTTAGCACATTTGCATGAAAATGACTCGAAAATAAAGTTGCGCCATCTAACCCAAGCGCCCTGAATATCACAGCAGGTTTGATTCCCCGTTCAGAGCCTGGTTGCGTGCTCTGAAAATGACCCTGCCTCTCCGCCGTGCAGGAATGGCCTCTACTGGGAACCTTTCTGAAGAGCAGGTGCACTGCTCCATCTGTCTGGACGTCTTCACTAACCCTGTGTCAATCCCCTGCGGACACAACTTCTGCCAGGGTTGCATCCTGGGATACTGGAAAACCAGCCCTTTGTACCAGTGCCCGATGTGTAAGAAGTCCTTCAACAAAAGGCCTGATATTAGCATCAACACGGTCCTGAGGGAAATCGCAGAGCAGTTCAAGGAGATCAGGGTTAGAAGTGTGGAGGAAAAGGCGAGCAAAGAAGACGAGAGAGAAAAGAAGTGGACGATGGAAAGAGGGAAAAGGGAGGATGAGGAGAGGCTTTTGGAGAAAGGTCAGAAGCAGCAGCTTCTGGAGGAGCTGAAGCAGAAGCAAGAGGAGGAGAGGAGAAAGAAAGAGAAGCCAGGGGAGAAAAAGCCTCTACTAGAGGAGCTACCGCCGCTGATCCCCCCTGTGTCGGCACCCAGAACCTCTCCTCCACAGTCACCCCAGGCCACAGCTCAGGGGCCACCACCACCTCCTCTGCCCCAAACATCACCCCCACCTTCCCCTCAAATCACTGCTTCTCAATCTCCTCAGACCACCCCTCCGCCTCCTTCCTCTTCCCTCGCGACTCCCTTCTCTTCCTTCCCGCCTCCTACTTGGCAGGAAGTTCTCTGTGATGTCTGCCTGGGGGATGGCAGGCCAAAAGCAATCAAATCCTGCCTTGTGTGCCTAACTTCCTACTGCGAGGAGCACCTTACGTCTCATTCCGCCAGGTTCACCAAGCACAAGCTGATAGAACCTGTTGCCAACATGGAGGACCGGATGTGTCCCAAGCACGAGAGGCTCCTGGAGCTGTTCTGTAAGAGGGATCAGACCTGTGTGTGTGTGCTCTGCACGGAGACGGACCACAGGGCTCACTACACCGTCCCTGTGGAGAGAGAATGGACAGAGAAAAAGGTGAGACGGACCAACAACAAAAAAGAAAAAGTTTCTTAGTTAGGCAAATGTATGCAGACATTTCAATCCCAATGAAGCTTCCACACAGTCTCTTAACAGTAATCGATGATGCACTCAAAGTGCTGTTTATTACACAGGTTTTAAGTTTAAATAATACTCACAACAAATTGAAATGCATAAACATATATTCCACCCAGATGACAACAATTGTCTGCTTATTGACACTATTTTGTTGTTGTTTTGTTGTTGGTTATTTGGGGGCCGACATGTAAACTGTCTCCTTGCTAGGCCTAGTTTAGCGAGTAATTGCGCTCAATTGTCATTTCCTTTCAGTACTCTCTGCACAAGTGGAATCTACGAGAGTCTGGTAGGACCAGGCTGGGCCTAGTTGGCCCAAACTGTGGGTTGAAACAGTTTAGACTGAGACTGAAATGTTATTTTAGCATAGGGGCTAAAGATAGGGAGACAATCTAGAAAGATTACTATAGTTTTGTTATCTTATTTTCCATGTTCAATTTGGTCTAAACCTACTTTCATGTCCACACTAAGATGGCTACATTTAAAAATGCTTCTTGTCTTTGTTGTTTGGCCTTCTAGCCAAACGTAACAGGTGTTTTTCCCACCCAAAGTGATGCTTTTTGAACACATTCTGCAGTTATGCATTGCAATTTCGACAGAAAAAATACTGAACGGCGCTGTGTGGTAGACATTTTAAGAAACCACCATGTTGCCATCAGTGTTTTCAATGAAAGATCACCATGAAATGTCCCCAGTTTTGACATTAAGACTGTTGGGTTTCTGTAAATAACATCACAGAGTACGGTCTAGACCTGTTCTTTTATGAAAAGCGCTGTGAGATAACTATGGCGCTACATAAATAATTATGCTATTTAATTAAATTTAACTATGCAAATAAGGCATTATCTTATTCTAACATTTGCATACATTTGGAGAAATCTACAGGTGCAAAAAGACAAAGTGTAGTAAAATAAACTTTTTTTTTCCCACTAGTCAAAAAGAAGACATGTTATAGAAGCAAAATAGCCCAAAATCTTGAAATTGCCTGTAGTGTAACTCTGCTCCATGCAACACGTTCTTGGTTTTGATCCAAGCTCCATGGACCATGCCATGTGTTTTTGCATCTAATACCATGACAGATATGGTTTTATTGTGCCTGTCAGCAGCCTTGTTTGTGTAAAATCCTGTTGTGCAGGCACAGCTGAAGAAGACAGAAATAGACGTCCAGCAGATGATTCAGGACAGAGTGACGAAGGTGGAGGAGATCAAACACTCTGTGGAACAAAACAAAGTGAGTGACAAACCGCCGTCACAGAGCTTCCTGACGCATTCTAATTGTAACACCAACAGTAAATGCATTGACACAGAGAGAATTAATCAACGTATGTTTTGTTGGGATTCAGGCCAGTGCTCAGAGGGAGGTGGAGGAAAGCATGCAGGTCGTCTCGGAGCTGGTGCACTCCATCCAGAAGAGTCAGGCCGAGCTGGTTTCGGTCATAGAGGAGAAGCAGAGGCAGACGGAGAGCTGGGCCCAAGGCCTCATCACTGCACTGGAGCAGGAAATCGCTGAGCTGAAGAGGAGGAATACAGACTTGGAGAACGTGGCTCGGACTGACCACATTCACTTCTTAAAGGCGAGAGAGCATTTTGCTTTAAGGAGCAAATTTGGGGATTAAATAATAAAGTTAAATAAAAAGAAAAAGGTGTAGATCTCAATATCAGATTACAATCCATTCAGGGCTGAGATGTTTGGCATCTATACCTCAGGGTAGTCTATATTTTTAGTCTATACATTTCCAGCTTCCATTCTATCTTTCCATTGCAAAGAAGAGAGTAACTCCTTCTCCGATGTGTTACTGAACCATGGTCAAATGAATTTTTCCACTGGCTTTTCTTCCATCATCTACTTTGTGCTCTGTGTACAACAGTGTTCTCTTCTGAACTGTAACGCAATCCAATATTAATACAAAATAGACTGTAGGCTGCCAATCAGCTTGTAAAAAACAATCTCACAATCTTTGTTGAAAAAGTAGATAAATATGGTTTGAAAAGAAAAAAAATGCTTCCTGAGTTTTGTTGATGATGATTGAAGATGATTACAGTCTTAAAAAATGTGTTATTTTTCATTTAAATTGTTGATATGCTGTTGTTTCAATTGAGCTATGTTTTGTGCTCCATCTCCCTGTAGAGCTTCCCAGCCCTAAGTACTCCTCCATGTGTCAAAGACTGGTCCGAGACCAGGGTTCCCACTGACATGTGTGTAGGCATGATCAGGAGATCTGTGTCCAAACTGAAGGCAACGTTGAATGAAATTATCGGCAGACTGGCTGACAGTGGTGGGCTTTCCTTTAACATTCCAACATGTGTTTCATATGATTCTATTTTGAGGCCATCGCTACAATAATTTTGTCATTTTTTGTTTACAGAGATCAAGAAGATTATGAAATACACAGGTAATTATGTTTTTGTTGCATTTGGTGTCTTTTTATCATCTCAAAATTCTCCAACAAAATAAATCCTTCTTTATGTCTCATGTTTTCTGCAGTGGACGTCACACTGGACCCTGACTCAGCCAACCCGTGGTTGCAGCTTTCCCAGGACAGACATCAGGTGAGACACCTGGGTGCATGGCAGGACCTCCCAGACCACCCGGATCGCTTCGACACAGTGGTCATCGTCCTGGGCCGCAATGGCTTCACCTCGGGGAGACACTACTGGGAGGTCCAGGTGGGGGACAAGGACGACTGGTACATGGGCGTGGCCAGGTCTTCTGTTAACAGAAAGGGCAGGATCTCTGTAAGCACGACCCAGGGCTACTGGGCTCTGGCCATGAAGAAAGGCCAGGGGTACCGGGTGTCAACATCCCCGCCCATAGTGCTCCCTCTCGACCCCAAGCCCAAGCGAGTGGGTGTGTACGTGGACTACGAGGAGGGGCAAGTGTCCTTTTACGATATAAAGGCTCGGACCCATATTTACACTTTCAAAGATACGTTCATGGAGAAGATCTTGCCCTTTTTCTACCTGTACTGCTGCGACAAAGCCTCTGATACCATCTCGATTTGTGCTGTAGATGAGAAAAGTCTGATCAAGCAAAACTAAGGACAAGTATGACAATAAAAACAATCCTTATCAAATTGAAAACTGCATTTTGTGGTAGCCAAACTTCTTTTCATGGGATCCCTTATTTATTTATTTTTTTGTATATTTATTACATGTAAAGTGGAGCTTAACAAATATATTAGTGTACACCTTACATATTCATATCAGCTGATGGAAGATCCACAAAGCCTTAAAGGGATAATTTGGGAAATATACATATTTGCTTTCTTGCAGACAGTTAGATAAGTTCGATTTCACTCTCATGTCTGTAATAAATATAAAGCTAGATCTAGGAAGCACTTAGCTTAGTTTAGCATTAATAATATATATATATATATATATATATATATATATATATATATATATATATATATTAATACAATAATAATAATGTAGAATTAAAATATACAAAAACATCTACCTATCAGCACCTCTAAACTAACTAATAAAAGTTTGACATTTTGGGAAAATAAGCTTTTAAGCTTTTTTACATAGACATTATGTTTATTTAATTTCTTGCCAAGGGTTAGATAAGAAGATTTGAACCTCTGTATGTCTGTACGGTAAATATAGCCCACAGCTAAAGCCAAGCGCCAGTTAGCTTAGCTTAGCATATTGACTGGAAACAGAGGGTAACCTCTTTCCTCTGTCCAAAAACAACAACATTTACCTAACAGCACCAATAAAGCTCACTAATTAACACTTTATATCCCATTGATTTAATGGGGGGAGGTTGATTTCATGATTGCATGTTTAGGTTTTATGTAAGTGTGATTGATATTGTGAAGGTTGTGTGCTGAAGAGAAGTGTGATCATGATTTACAACAATAAATATTCTTAATTGTCACCCTTTCTGGTTTCATGGACTTTTGGAAATATTTCAAGTTTCATTTCTGTCAAATGATGTCACATGACCACACCCTCTAGTAACTGAAGCTAGCTCAGCTCCTCAGGGCTCGTCTCGAGAGGATGAGTATACTACATGCTCTTGCTTGTGAAAGACTCTGGAAGTTACAGAATATCTGCAGAAAACAAGTGAGTCGTTTTTACAACTAATTTTGAAGTTTTTGCTGTTGTTTTTGCTTTTAAAATACATATGTGCAAGCTGATTTATGAGAATATGACTCATTGGGCGAGGTCAGGATTCACGTTGTGTGAGAGACCAAGCAGCAAGCCAAGGGATGGTTTTATTCATAATAGAGGTCAACTAAATAGAATGTAAATAAAACTCTTAATGTGACACACTCAAAATACAAGTGACAAACAAAGGGTACAAACTGGTTTATCAGACCAGGTTTTGAAACACAGGAGAAACTAACAATGAAACGTTACTAATTAAACTACAAATAATCAAAACAAAACACTTATCTTAATCTTAACTTACTCATGTAACATTAACCAAAACAAAAAAAACTTCATGCAATTAATATCATTTGACAAGATATCTAAAGAATGCTGCCCCATGAGATGACAAGTAGTGGTAGGCTCCAATTTAGCCACCTCCCTTATTAAGCAGTTCTTGCAGCAGGTGTCAACCATTGACTGTGAAATGAATGGACAGAGCATGTGTGACGTCACCCATTGGTTTGTGGAGATCTGCTATCCGTCGTCGAGTTTGCCGTAATGAGCGCAGCCATCCTGGTTGCAGATGTGACGAGTTTATGTTAAACACTTTCACTGGCAATCACATCAGAGCCACACGCTAAAACACGCCCTGCTTTATCGCAGATTTTTAAAATTAACAAGACCATAAATCAAATAATTAACATTATTTGGTGTTGCAGAAGACTTAAAACTAGCGATTGAGACCATAAATTCATTATTAAAATGTTTACTGAGGTAGTAAATCATGTGAGGTGTGTTAGTGGGTCACTTTTTCATAGACGTCTACAGAAATCGACCTCCATGTCGCCCCCAGCTGGAATTCAGACAGAATGCAGGTTTAAGGCACTTCCGCATTTCCAGCGCTTTGCCAAACCGGTTGCTTTGTCCATTAATATACAGTCTACGGCATCACCCTTTTGCCCAGCAGACTGCCTGGCACCGTTCCAGAGTGTCGAACCTTTAACAGAAATAAAGGCTGTAAGAAAGAAACAGACAATCCAAATATAACTAAATGTCCACGGCACAAAAGGTACCTTGGTAATGTCGACTAAATAAATAAAGAATATGTATGGTATGTGAAACCAAAATCATGTGACCTGTAGTTTATTTGTACCTAAGTAAATGTTTGATACAAAAGCATGTATGTATAATGCAGAGAAGCTCACAAGTTTCTGAGCTCGAGTCCAAGTCATGTCTCAAGTCTCTCGTGGTTATAATGCGCGTTGTTGCTGCCTTCCATTTAAGCTGCTCAGAACACTGCAGAGCCATGGAATTCAAGGCAAGAAATATCTCATTCTGACTCCTTTATCTATTATCATGCATTATCAGCTCTATCGTAACACCATGCGGCCCACACCTGTACAGACTCTTCTCATTATAAATACAGACGTGCATTACTTTTGACAAGTCGTTCACAAGCCTCACGCTCCTCCCAAGGCCGTCCCATATTTGTCCTAGTAAGGTCCATATCAATCAATCAATGAATATTCCAGCCTTGTTAAGGAACCTTTGATGACCAATCATGAAACCGAAAAATGGGGAAAAAACGCAATTCAGTGATTATGAGATCGAGGGGCTCTTGCTAAATCTTCGAGCAACGCCAAATCTGCCAAGCTGTTGATTGGTTGCAATACACAGGCCGTCGGGAACTGTAGGGCTATTTATTGTTTTATTGTCCCAATAGGTTAATTAAGTCCAATAAACCAGTAGTGGATAGGAGTCATATTGGCTTCATCAGGGTAATTAAGTGGCGCAGGTGTTTTTGAGTACTCTACCCATGTGATATTTTGTTTTACCATCTGAGGTCACTAAAACATATATTTGTTATGGTTTCTGTTGGTTTTGAGGTTCTGTCATTGTTTCCTGTTATTATTGTGCATTTGTTCTGTTTCCTGTTTCCTCCCTTGTCTTTTCTAGTGGTACTTCCTGTCTTGTGTCTTCCCGTGAGTGTCTGTTCTGTTTCCTGTTTTATTTTGACAGTCTAGGTTTTCTGCTTTGTTGTGTCTTGACTTACTTCCTGTGTTTTCCTGCCCCTGTGATTGCCTAATATTTCTCACCTGTTTCCCAGCCCTTGTGTCACCTGCCTCTAATTTCCTTGTTACCCAGTGTATTTAGTGTCTGTGTTCCCTTTGTTTCTTGTCAGTTACTTTTGTTTGTTCCTGTCTGTGTCATTTAAACTCTTCCCTGCGGTCTTCCTTCCCCCCGTGAGTTTTCCCCGTGACTTTTTCTCAGCCCCTGTGCTCTAGTTTTTGCCTTTTTCCTCTTCTTTGTTTTTGGATTTTTGTTTTTGCCTGCATCTTTGGGATGCCTTTTGTTATTTTTGCCGACTGCTTTTTGGATCCCTTGTTTGTTGGAATTCTGCTTTTGTTAATAAAACAACAACATAAACTCTCACCCGCCTGCCTGCCTTATCTCTGTGTTTTGGTCCATTCAATTCTGAACTATGACAATATTAATAAAATTAAAACTATAATGCTTAGTTTTGTCTCCCCCATGAGGAATTCTAAGTAATAACTTAGTCTTCCATGACCGTGCACAGTCTGAGTCTCAAACTTGAGTCCCCATCTCTGGTATAATGTGTCTGAGAAATTACATGAACCAATCTTCAACCAAAAAAAAAAGTCTAAACCAAAGAAAATGAAACAGGTTACCACTTTTTAGGATGGCTGTGGCCATCACACGTTGTACACAGCCTAAAAATAGACTCAATTTCAAAGACTAATTAACGTTTTACCTTTTTTTGTAACTGTTTTTTTTCAGTACAAGGCAAAAAATACATTTTAAACACGATGTTTTTCTCCTACAGATTCCATCATGTCATCTTTCAGTGTCCTTGGTTCATTTCCGGAGGATAATCTCCGGTGTCCGATCTGTCTAAATGTCTTCAGCGACCCGGTCACCACACCTTGTGGTCACAACTTCTGCAAGACCTGCCTCAGCCAGCACTGGGACAAGAGTGATTTATGCAGCTGCCCGATGTGTCATAAAAGATTCCACATGAGGCCTGAGATCTCCACAAACGTGGTTATTGAGAATATTTCAGTCCAAATAAAGAAGCGGAAAGTTGAGACACCTGAAAGCGCTGTTACACCGGGGCAGGTGAAGTGTGATGTGTGCGCAGACATGAAGTACAAGGCCCTGAAGTCCTGTCTGGTGTGTCTGACATCGTATTGTGAAGGCCACCTGGAGCCTCATGTGAGAGTTCCTTCCCTGATGAGACACAAGCTGATCGACCCGCTGGAGAACCTGCAGGAGAGGATGTGTGAGAAGCACGAGAAGATCCTGGAGTTTTTCTGCAGGTTTGAGCAGGTGTGCATCTGTCTGCTGTGCTGTGAGACAGACCACAAAGACCACGAGACTGTGTCTATTGAAGAAGAAGGGGCTCAACAAAAAGTAAGTTTATTTTTTAAATGCCTCAGAATCTTGAATACAGGACGTAATGATCAAACCTTTTTATGTCTTCAAATGTTAGCAAAACATTGAGTCCAAGAAAGCAAAGATCAAATTGATGATTGATGACAGAATGGAAAAGATAAAGGAATTCACAGACGCTTCTGAAATGATCAGAGTGAGTAATTGTACATGTACTATTTTTTACACTTGCATGTAAATCTATTCCACTGACAAGACTTTATTTTTCTTTATAGGAAAAAGCAAATAAAGAGCTAGATGACAGTGATGAGCTCTTCAATGCTCTGGTGAATCATGTACAAGTGGCCCATACTAAACTAAAATCAAATATCGAAACAAAGCTCCAAAAATCCCAGAGAGAGACAAAGTAATGATTGAGGAGCTGCAGGAGGAGATCGCCCAACTGCAGAGGAAGAACTGTGAGCTGGAGGAGCTTTCACAAAGTGATGACCACCTTTACCTTCTGCAGGTTAGTCAATGTTGAAATCATCTTTTCCCTCTTTACCCCTTCTTTTGTATCTTTTCCTCGCTCCAGTGCTCTCACAAAAAGATGAGCTGTAAGAGAGATACAAGGACAGACAGTATTTTTTCATTTAATGTACAATATTTAATGGGCGATCCAATCAATTGAGGGTCATGGGGACATGACATCAGACTGACCAGAAAAACAGTTTCTTTTTTTTTTCCAGCTTAGCGGATTGCAAAAACTTTTTACAATATTTTGACTCTTCAAGGTTTTTTTTAGGTGCGTAAAGACAGACGTGATATATTTATTAAAAGGAGTAGTTTTATAGTTTACGACATAGTATAATTATTAATTTAAGGAGACAGCAAGACAGTGTGTCAAGAAGCATGACTAGAAGAACATGTTTGGCTTTAATGGTTGGCTTTAAAAGGTTGCATGTAGCCCAGTGGCACTCATGATCATGTGTCTATGAATCATTTCAGACTTTGCAGGCCCTGAGCACCATATCAGACACCAAGGACTGGTCTAAGATCAGGGTTTACCCAGACCTGTACGTGCAGACGCTCAGGAGAGCCATGACTCATCTTGTGCACACTTTCCTATCAGAACTGAAAACCCTGACAGACACGGGTAAAGATCTGCTGCACTTGCTTCACCAGTAAGAATGTCTCTATTTGTATTACTATCCAATAACTGTTGTGTGTTTTCACTTCTGACAGAATTGACCAGGATGAGACAGTACAAAGGTGGGGTCATACATTCAATTAACTTAACTTTCTTGCTGATTAAATTCAAGTATTACTAAAGTTGAGAGCTTTAACTAAACTTTATTTTCCCAGAGGGTGTGACCTTTGACCCATTCACATCGGGTTGCCGCCTTGTGGTGTCTGAATGTGGTAAAGTATTAAAGTACTACAAAATTGCAAGCCCCTCATCGTCTGATGACACAGAGAGGTTTGACTGTCCCATGGTTTTGGGGACGAAGGGCTTCACCTCTGGGCGTCACTACTGGGAAGTCCAAGTGGGCCTGAGAACGGACTGGGACGTTGGTGTTGCAAAGGAGACGGTAAACAGAACAAGGGTCACGCTGAAAAAAGAAAATGGCTTCTTCGCCATAGGAAAGAGGTGTTCTGAATATCGAGTCCACTGTACACCCTACACAGTCCTCCACCTGTATCCCAGGCCAACAAGTGTAGGTGTGTATGTGGACTATATGGAAGGCAGAGTTTCTTTCTATGATGTCGAAAGGAAGTTGCACATACATTCTTTCACAGGAGAGTCTTTCACAGAGAAGCTGTTCCCGTACTTCTATCTGTACAGCTGGGCTAAGAAAAGTAAGCCTTTGGTTATAACCTCATTGTGAGACAAAGCATTTGTTCTTTCTCTCATTCGCTCCCTCCAATAGAGGGAGCAGTAGACTAGCAACTCCTGCAGTTCTATGGATAAGTACCTCAGACTTCAAAAGATTCAAACTATTCTTTCACATCCTTCAAAATCCACCACTTATCCTAAAAGATTAATTGTTGAGTAATTTGATTGAACATCCCAAAAAGGCTGAGATCATATTGTGGCGACGGTGGTTAAAAGCCAAATACAATTTTAAATGTTTAAAAGGCTAAAATAAAGTTAATAAACCAGCAACGCCATCTATAGGTTAAAAAGAGCCTACGACTTCATAAAAAGGCTGCCTAGGTTCTAAAATTGGGTGAGCAGTTAATCATTGTGTCAACAACATCCCCGCCCATAACACTCCTCAACGTTGAACAACAAGTTGTTATACCTGTAGGCTACTGCTGAGGCAGAGCCTCATGCAAAGATAAGGACAAGTTTGGCAGTAAAAACCACACGGAAAAACCCTTATGAAAGTTAAAACTGTATTTTTTAGTAACCAAACTTAATTGATGAGATAGTATAGCGTGGCTCAACACATGTATTACACCTTACATATTTATATCGGCTGATGGAAGTTCCACAAAGCCTTAAAAGGACAGTTTGGGAAATATGCATATTTCTTGAAGAGGGTTAGATACTGCTACAAAGCTAGATCTAACAAGTGCTTATTTTAGCTTTAAGCCGTACAAAAACATCTACCTACCAGCACCTCTTAACCCACTAATGAAATGAAAAGTTTGATATTTTTGTAAATAACCTTTTCGCTTTGTTACGCTTATTCAATTTCTTGCCAAGGGTTACAGTACATAAGATTTATATCTTGGTTATGTCTGTACGGTAAATATAGCATCAGCTAGAGCCAACAGCCAGTTAGCTTAGCTTAGCATAAGAACTGGAAGCAGAGTGAAACTTCTTGCCTACCTCCTGTCCAAAAACATTTACCTAAAGGCACCCTTAAAGCTCACTAATTAACACTTTATATCTCATTGATTGATATGCATGTTTAATTGTTTAAGTGTGATTGATGCTGTACAGGTTGGGTACTTAAGAGAAGTGTGTTCATTAATTAAAACAAATATTCTTAATTGTCTCAGTCAAATGATGTCACTTGATCACATCCACTAGGCTAAAGTAACTGGAGCCGCCTCGGCCTCTGCTTCTCAGGGCTTGTTTCAAGATGAGTATTGAATTGTTGAAAGTGCCATAATTACTATATGGCCTGGCTTGTGAGAGACTCTAGAAGTAACAGAAAGTCTACAGAAAGTCAGTGTTGTGGACCAAACAGTAAAGGAACACAGGTACACAAGTACAAAGAGATATAGCTGCTGAATTAATTACTGTTGTATTGGTGTCATAAGTCATTACTCTGTGTGGGATGGGCCACATAGTTAGCCTGGAAATCCAGACCCAAAAATGAAAGAATTAAGGGTCTGGCATTGAGTAATGAAAGTTGTTCATCTCGAGGGGCGGCACCAAGCGTGCATTTGAAAATCTCACTGGATCAACAATTGGATAACACTACGACCAAACACACGGGGTCACATATCCAGAGCCCCATATGCTTAGCTACCAGCGAAGATAACAGGTAGATTAAACTGTCATCATCTGTTTAGCTCGCCTCTGGCCCCGCCTACATCAGATACACCGAGATGATTGGTGCAGCTCTGATACAAGGGTATAGTTAATGAGCAGCATTACTCGATGCCAGAGTAACTCGCTGAGCAAATTCAAATTGTGCTCTTGCGAGAACCCTGGATTTCAATCAATTAATCAATCAATCAATCAATCAATCAATCATATAAGCCTAGGGCCTTTACAATAGGTGAAAAACACATAACTCTACTTAAAAAATAAAGCTAAATGTAAATAAAATAAATAACAGACCTCCCAAATGACAAATGAATGACACTTATATACTGTAGAAGCTTACCAAACCAATAAATACATTAGAGGAAAGCCCTGATCCCCCACCCCTGCTGTCTGAGCATTTGGTATGGTCCAATGCTGGGGGGTTAACAGGTGTTTTCAGTTATTCTAGTTGATTAGACCTCTGCTCAGGTGGAAGGTGGGCCAGAGTTTTGACGGAAATTCACAAGGGGGACATTGAATTTTGAAACGGTGTTTTGCAGCGGTTTCCGGGTTGAACGACATGCTTCCTGGGAACGGTGGAAAACCACAGTAAACGGTGTGCAGCGGGCTGTAAGATATGTTTTCTTGGTTTTCTTTCTCTCGTTTGGTGGCTGTGTCCAGCTGTCTGCTGCGTCACAGATACCCAATTAGCAAAGACTCGTGGTGATAGAACACAACAGTGTGTCCTATGCATCTCCGTTTAAGTTTAACCCTTGTGTTGTCTTCCCGCTGACCTGGAATTATTATTTTTTTTTATTTTTTTTTATCAACGTTTTGTTTTTGTTTTTTTACACTTTTGAAATTT
This sequence comes from Percina caprodes, assembly GCA_013375575.1. NCBI lineage: Eukaryota > Metazoa > Chordata > Actinopteri > Perciformes > Percidae > Percina > Percina caprodes. The sequence goes on along the minus strand of JABXJD010000028.1, from coordinate 1,966,258 downwards.
TTTAAAAGTTCTTTTTACCAATTTTTTTTTTTTTTTCCCCAATGCTAAGAAATTGACAAAACACACAAGTAGTGAACTGATTATTTATTTAACGTGAGGAGCATTGTTGGGAACCATCCATGTTACTTTGTTTTTTTTTCTTTTTTTTTTAAAATAAACCCAAATTTCTGATAAAGAAACTTTTTGGAAAGGGGTCTAAACAAACTAAACAAAAAACAAACTAAACAAATTGTATTCACTCGACTGGAACTTAAAGGTGCCCTGACCCAACCGTTTTTACTTGAATGTTTTGAAATATGTTAGGTTTATATGTGTTTGTGTTATGTCGTGAATGTGAAACTTAACTGTTACCTACTGTCAGCTCTAGCCACTGAAAAGAAATGGGCGGAGAAATCAGGCCAATTAAAAAGCTGGTCACTCTGATGTCATGTTGCCTGAGCTCATTAGTATTCATGTGCTCGCGCAGTTGCGCTGGCTAGCTGTTAGCTAATCATTGTCAAGCAGCTTAGCTCATTGAAAATCAATGAGAACTGGTACAAATCGAGCTGAGTCTTCCTGCGGGCTTTCTATACCACGCTAGAATGGCTAAAAACAAGGTAACCATGGCATTTTTTTCCACAATGTTAAAGGCCATAGTAGAACTTTAGACATTACCACAAAGTAATGAAATACGTGTCAAGGCACCCTATCTGGTTATGATGTGGATGAGTGTGTACAACCTTAAACAATGAATTGTGTGGCTATGGCCACCACCGTAGGATGAATCATTTTTACAACAGATTTCTGCTGTTCTCTGCTTTTTTAACCCTCATGTTGTCCTCTGGTCAGATTGACTCATTTTCCTATTTCAATGTTCTTTTTAACTACCTAAAATAACATGATTGATTCCACACAATGCACTTTTGCAAGTACAAATCTCTACTTTCATTCATTTTGGGGTGTCCTGTTCAATTTTATAGCACTTGAAAAAAAGATTGAAGTGTTTTTTGAAATAGTATTGAGTAAAAGTTGACATATTCCAGTCTGATTATCCATTCCTTTAATTTTAGTCTAAATAATTACTAATTTTCTGCTTTTCTAACTCAAACATTAGGTAGAATTTCCTAATAAATGAGGTTTATTGACCATGAATTCCAAAAATAACTGTAAAGCCAAAGTTAATAAGTTAGTGTTACGTAGTGTTAAACATCCAAAAAAGTGACAATGAAAAAAAGGGACAACATAAGAAAAGTTAACATCAACAAAAGGGTTGATTTTCAATTTTGACAGGAAGACAACACAAAGGTTAAAAATACAGAACTGTTAGCATGGGATGCAGGACTAAGATGTGCAAGATGATTCACGGGAATATGAATCATTGGGTGGGTCAGGATTCACATTGTAAACAGGCTCAAAATAGACTTGATTTCAAAGACCTATCTAATCTAACCTAATCTTTTTACTGGAGATAACATAGCATTATGTATGCACAATATCTCTAATCGGCCTCGCAATATCAACTAGCACAATAACCGTATCACGAAAGGCTGCAACATATTTCGAAAGACACTCAAATTCTTTTTAGTGTAAAGAAAATATCAAAACTGCATTCATAATGTAACTGTCACTTTTTTAGTGATACCTTTTTAAACTAATTCAGTGTCTTCATTTTTTTCAATAAAGGAATGTTGGTAATCTTTCATTTTCTAGCTTCAACAACTTGTGTTTCAGCAGAATAATGAAAGCAGCAAAACTAAGCACACTGTAAGTACACGGTTTATGTATCACAAGTAATATCATGATTGTAATCAACATTGCATATTTTTCTCATATTGTGCAGCCCTACATAGCATATTAATAAAAATTCCATTTTTCTTCCACAGATTCCATCATGTCATCTTTCAGTGTCCTTGCTTTATTTCCGGAGGATAATCTCTGGTGTCCGATCTGTCTAAATGTCTTCAGCGACCCGGTCACAACTTCTGCAAGACCTGCCTCAGCCAGCACTGGGACAAGAGTGATTTATGCAGCTGCCCGATGTGTCATAAAAGATTCCACATGAGGCCTGAGATCTCCACAAACGTGGTTATTGAGAATAATTTGAGTCCAAATAAAGAAGAGGAAAGTTGAGACACCTGAAATCGCTGTTCCCCCGGGACAGGTGAAGTGTGACGTGGGCACAGACAAGGCCCTAAATTCCTGTCTGGTGTGGCTGACGTCGTATTGTGACGCCCACCTGGAGCCTCATGTGTGAGTTCCATCCCCTGATCAGACACAAGCTCATGAAGATCTGGAGTTTTTCTGCAGGGTTGAGCAGGTGTGCATCTGCCTGCAGTGCAGTGAGACAGATCACAAATACCATGAGACTCTGTCTATTGAAGAAGAAGGGACTCAACAATTTTTTATTTTTAAATTCCTCAGAATCTTGAATACAGCACGGAATGATCAAACCTTTTTGTCTTCAAATTTCACATTTTAGCAAAACATTGAGTCCAAGAAAGCAAAGCTCAAATTGATGATTGACAGAAATTCACTGACTCTTCTTATTGTACTGTGCTTTAATGGTTGGCTTTAAAAGGTTGGATGTAGCCCAGTGGCACTCATGATCATGTGTCTGTGAATCATTTCAGACTTTGCAGGCCCTGAGCACCATATCAGACACCAAGGACTGGTCTAAGATCAGGGTTTACCCAGACCTGTACGTGCAGACGCTCAAAGCCACGACTCATCTTGTGCACACTTTCCTATCAGAACTGAAAACCCTGACAGACACGGGTAAAGCTCTGCTGCATACTTTTTACCATTCAAGATGTCTTTATTTTATTAGTATTCCATAACTGTTTTTTTTTTATTTTCTGAAGGAACTGACCAGGATGAAACAATATAAAGGTGATAGATTACAATTGATTTACTTGCTGATTTTTAAATTCAAGTAGTACTAAGTTGAGAGCTTTAACTAAACTTTATTTTCCCAGAGGGCGTCACCTTTGACACAGCCACAGGGGGTTGCCACCTGGTGCTGTCTGTAATGGGAAACTATTAACTCACTACAATCGTGCAAGCCACTCATCTAATGATCCAAAAAGTTTCAAAAGTCCCATGATTTTGGGGACGAAGGGCTTCAACTCTGGACGTCCTGTAGGCCCTAAATGTTAAAATGCTTCTGAATGGTGATGCGTTCACTTACTAACATACTGTAGGCTACACACTGTCATGCATTTAAACGTGTATGCGGCTGCTTAGTGAATATGAAAATATGTGAACCCAAATGAACAAAGTGATTAGGATTGGCAAAAGGATTTGTCATTTCCACCTCTTTAGTGAGCCAGTGTTATGTATGTAAGGTGATGAAAATGGACTGTACTGACTTTTTTTCACAGTAATAAAAGTGGTTTTATTACTGAAATAAACATGTACAGTAGTGTGTTTTGCCCTTATTTGGAGCTGCCACTGTATTCTGAGGAAAAACTTAAGCTGCTTTATCAGAACATCAGTTTATGAGCCTTCAGGAAATGTCAGTCAGAGCCGTCCTCTTTCCCAACAGTGATAGGTGTGTCTACCTATACAGGGGAGCAACCAACCGATCACTGAGCAACACATCACTGTTGACGCCTCAGGAATGACGAGCTGGTAGCTGCACAACGAAGGTATGTCATTTGTTTTATTTTAATGTTCCAGTATTTATATTTATAATTAAAGTTTTTAAAAACAATCGTGTGCGAGCTGGAATCAGCCTTTAATCCCGCCCTGTACACGCCCATCTCAACCATAAATAGTCAATGCAAAGCACCTTGTGAATGCTGATAAGTATGTTAATGACTCTGGCCGTTGTGTTTTTCGTGGCGCCGAATCATGACGGCTGGCGGAGAAAAAGCAACAAAAAACAACTCTGGAATTGCTGCAAATCTAATTATAATTTCGGCCTGTTTTCGGCAAACATGATTACAGAAATTACAGCACACGGACCGCTTCGATAAACCAGACCTACAGGTATATAAGATTTAACCTGAACTATATTATACCCAAACAAGTCTTAAATATAAATATTGTAATCGGCAAATTTTATCACTAACACGGGTTGCCCCCAGAGTTGCGAGGACGTGGACCGGGATGGACCGGGATGGCACGGTTCTGGCGCGTTTCCCTCTCTAATGGACTCTATTCCGGCCACACGTTGTGTGGAGGTAGAGCGCGACCGCAGGACAACGTTACAGTTGGTTGGTTCTCTTAACGTTTAGGGGACGTTCCCTAAACGTTTTTTGTTTTGGTTCGACTCAGTACAAGCGCAAATAACACTGCTGGATTTATCTTCGATGGAGAGAAAAAAATGGATTTCTTTATTTTCTGTATAATCTAGTTTCCTTCCCTCATTACTTTTGGGCCTTGATAAAGTATGGATATTTATTGGTCCAAATAAAATGGGAAATTACACTGTTACTGCAGTGAAATCAGTCACACAGCAAAGAATATAAATAAATGTACAATAAATATTGTAACCTCTATAAACGGTTATGACGCAAGTTGAGTGAGTTTTGAGGTAAACTAATCCACATTGTTTTACAACTAATTTAAGATAAAAATAATACAATTCCACATATTTCCAAACTGACTGTGGGAACCAGAGCACCAGGAGTTATGTTAATGCCTGCGGCTTCCGTGAGAACACACTCATCCCCTTGTAAATTTCGATATGATTTACTGTTTAACCATGGACAGTCATCATCCTTAACCCACGCCCCTTTCCACTGAAAAATGTGAGCAGTTGAGGCAGTTAAGTTCCCGCTGAACACTGTACCCTCATACCAGACCCTGCTGGACTCTGCTTCACTTTATTTAGGCCATATAGTAATGTCTCTAAAGCAGGGTGCATATTTTTAAAGGTCTCATGACATAAAAATTTCAATTTGAGTTTTTTTACCATTTATTAAGTTCCCCCAGCCTGCCTATGGTCCCCCAGTGGCTAGAAGTGGAGATGGGTGTAATCTGAGCCCTGGGTATCCTTCTCTGCCTTTGAGAAAATTAAAGCTCAAATGGGCCGATCTGGAATCTTGCTCCTTATGAGGTCATAAGGGGCAAGGTTACCTCCCCTTTCTCTGCTTTGCCCGCCCAGAGAATTTGGCCCGCCCATGACAGAGAGACACCATGGCTTTCAAACGAGCAAAGTGATAGTTGGTCAAGGCCAACCTCCACCTTGTACTGTAATTCATATGTGGACAACAAGTCTTTTGTTTTCTTTTCAGATCTACTGTATTCGACAACCAATGGCATACATCCTCTGTGCATGCTGATGCCACAGCATATCTGCCCACATGCATTTTCTCACACGCAAACAGACATACACCTTTGACCTAATGTCAGAGCCTCCAAAGTGTTGCATCTGTCTGGACGAGTTTACCAGCCCTGTTTCCCTCCCCTGTGGACACTGCTTGTGCCTGGGCTGTATAGGCGAATACTGGAGGATCAACGGGGCCTGTCAGTGCCCACTCTGCAAGGCCTTTTTCCCCACCAGGCCGCAGCTGAAAACAGACCAAACACTCCATGCTGGTGTCCCGACTGAGGTGGCAGCTGAGCCTTTAAAAGCTGGAGAGGTTCCCTGTGATTTCTGCCCAGTGAAGCACAGAGCTGTTAAGTCCTGTCTGGAATGCCTGGCCTCATATTGTCCCGCTCATCTGGAGCCACATTACCAGAGCGAAGATCTTGGGCGCCATCTTCTGATCAGTGTAGTAAAGAACCTGGAGGACTCTGTGTGTAGACTGCATGGAAAGCAGTTGAACAGGTTCTGTAGGAGCGATCGAACCTGCATCTGTGCTATGTGCACCCAGACAGAACACAGGGGCCATCACATCATTTCTATCAACAAGGAAGCTGCAAAGAAGAAGGTGAGGTCTAATAAAAGCACCACACTGGGAAATATTAACGAGTTCAGTTATATTTATGTAACTAGCAACATATGTGTAATGGACAGATTTTGTCAGGCCAAATATTGGACTCTGCAGGAGGCATTTATGCTGAAACTCTCACTATATCCTCATAGTAGTACGTTAGACAAAAAAATCTGAAAAATCACGTTCTTCTGCTTGGCATTGAAACTTTCCACCGTGCCCAAAGGAAAACAACCAGTCAGATGCAGTCAAACTATGCAGCGCTTATTAAAGATCCTGTTACTACAGCGCCTATTTCTTGTCTCAAATGTTTTTAGAAACTGTTTATTAGTATATTGTTTGGGTGTAACTGTTTAGCTGTTTAGGAAAAGGCTGCAGTGTTAAACAGTCGAACTAAGCACTGCCCAGCACATTTTTTTTTTTTGGGGGGGAGGCAATAGATGATTTCTCAGACTAGCTGTCTTATGTTAATGACAGTTTCAGCAAATATGTCAAACATAATTTTTATAAAAGTTACCAACTGAGACTCAAGTTGTAGACACGGACTGCTGCTCAGCAAAAGTTATGTCTCTCTTCACATCACTCCAACAGGAAACGCATTAAAACAATACAGCAGCTTCGCTTCCTTTTACAAAACTGATGTTTATTTTTCCACTGTTGTCACGAGGCTCAATAACCTGACCGCTAAGCAAAAGATGCCCCCGATTTCTTGTAATGCATATTGTTTGACCGCTTCAGTAAAGTAAAAGAAAAGAACAGAAGTTAAAACCTATAAACATAAATTCTATGATTGTAAGATGCAACTTCTAGAGGTTTTGACTGGGAGAAAACCACTGGTGTGATATGTTTTCAAACATGTCCTTGATTCATTAAATACAGTGTTCATCCAAAAATACCACAGTTCATTTGATAATCATCCCGATTACAAACCAAACCCACAGCATTTTTGAAATGGAAACAGTAGATCAGATGTTCAGGAAGAGCAGGTCTGTTTTGCGTCAGTCAAAGAAATAATTAGAAGACCAAATTGACATCAGTAATGGAGGTGTGGCCGGGATTGCAACATGCTTCAGTTTAAGCTGCAGGCAACAATGCAAAAGTGACATTACGCATTAGTTTAGTGTATTTGGTTGTCCTGCTTAGCTGTAAAATGAGTTTGCGACGTTGTTAAACCGTCAAACCAAAACCAAGCACGGCAAGCAAACCTTCTAGGGGGAGGCAGATGAAGATTTCTCATTATCTGTCTCGTGTATAGTCACATTTTCAGCAAATATGTCTACTTATTTTTATAAAAGTAAAAAAAAACAGGCTTTTAAGTTGTCAACATTGGCTGCTGCTCAGCAAAAGTTATGTATCTCTTGAAATAACTCCAATTGGCATTGGTTTCTATTAATGTAATTAAGTTACACTGTCTGCAGCTTGTCACATGCCACAGCAGTTCTGATGACAAAATGTTTTTGTTTTTCACAGGTTAAGCTAAAATGGAGAAGGGTGAAACTTCAGCAAGCCATTCAAGAGAGACTGAGGAAAGTTGAAGAAATTAAGCTCCCTGTAGAGGCATGGGCACAAAATAAAGAGCTCATCAGACAACTGGAGGAGGAAATCTCTGAGCTGCAGAGCAGAAACACTGAGCTGGAGCAGCTCTCACACACTGAAGACGACCTCCACTTCCTACAGGTGTGCGCCATGGTCGAAAGTCAACATATCACTCAATGAAATCACTTTTTTTTTTTTTTTTAGTACGCAGTATTTGTTACATTAAACACCGCCACTGTTCGTTTAATACGCACTCTCTCTCTCGTCTACATACATTTCTTGACACCGATCCATCTTGACGGTTGGACAAACGTGATGATTATGTTTTTAGCAGCATACGTGGGATGGTGGTTGCTTCAAAGAAATGGGTCGACCTTTTGGGAAATACGCTTATTCACTCTCTGGTGGAGGAAGAAAAAATAAAGCTGCCACCTCTACATCCATTAAATATTAGGGCTACATCCATCTTAGTATAGCTTAAAATCTAACTATTAACACATTATACTTGTTTGTTACAAAAACTGAAGTTTAATAACTTCAAACTGCCATTTTATTTGTACTGATCAGTGTTTTTGTTAAGTGGCTACTAGCTGTAGCTTCATTTGGTGAACAGATATGGGAGTGGTGTTGATCTGAGTGTCTCGAAATATCAAATGTTCACTTTAACAGATTCATTTGAATGTACCTGCTGAGCTGTTTAGCATTTTTTTAAACTATGTGCAAATAAAATAATTTGTATAGATTTAAAAAAGAGAAAGTACACCTCAAAAACAATAATTGTCTAAATCCAGTTGGAAAAATAAAAACTTGATTCAGGAGGATTCACTGAGAGAATACAGTATGTTTTATGATTGTAACTTTTGCCTGGGTGGATGATGTAATGTATTTCAAGGACAATGTGTGGAAATCAACCTGGAAAAAAACAGCATTTGACAAGTTTAAGTAACGATATAACATAATAGATATATCTAACCTAGTTACAGAAGTCAGGAAAATTGACCACCCTGTCCCAAGGTTATAGAAGTCAGTCAGTATTTATGCTTACATCGGAGCTCACACCTCTTTACAAGACTGTTCAATAAAATAATGTACTGGAACATGACACACCTTGTAAAAAAATTAAACGTGGCAATAAAATTATAAATGCTAAAATAGAATGCTAATTTATTTTTCCACATGCAGTTCAGTATTTCAGTGTTTCACTGTTTACGCTTTGTCCCTTTTGTTGAACCTGCGAAACATTTTGGCGAGTCTAATATTTGATCTGTTTGAACTTGCTCACCATGCAAAAGACAAACATAATTTGGTTAGTCATTTGCATGCCCGCATTCCTCTTTTAGTGAAGGAAGTTAAGTGGCATAGCTTTTGAACAGAAATGAAACCTAACTGGGAGGACAGACCAGAGGAAAGAGAGACACACACACACACACACTAGGCAGGAGTGGAGAGAGAAGCCAGGGAGCTAAGGAGCATTACAATGGCTGAAAGGTAATATTACACTCTTATTGCATACTTTTAAATATATTGGATTGACGATACATTTGACATTATTACTTCAAAGTTCTATGGCTTGAGGAGTTTCTTTGTACCTGATGTCTTCATAATTTTTGCTATTTGTAGTGTCACCACTAATGCCTCTTCCATTACAGTATGTCTCAAACCGACACCAACGACAATTCAGACATGAGTCTCCAAGTTTGTGACTCTGCCTGTTCCAAAGTTACAACGTATAATACACCGAAAATACACCAGACGGAGATGGGATGCAAGCCAAAGGGTGTGAAGGTTGATGAGAGTAAACAGGACCTACAGCTGGATGTCTACACCCCTTTTGAGACTGGTGAGTTGTGCTCAGAGATTCTTGCATACACGTTCATTCCAGTTCACTCTTATCTTACATACATTTTTCAGTATTAAGTCTTAATTTTATCTAAAATGCTATAGAATAGTGGCTTGTTGCAGGAAATTGTACAGGAACATTTTTCTCACTCATACAGTGGAACAAATCCTCTTGGCTGGAAAAAGTTCTGCAATCCAAACATGTCAGCCAATAGTGAAGAAATCATTAAATTACTAGAATACAATGACAATCTGCATCTATAATATTTAATTTTCTTATTGGGTTAGTAGAAAACAGAAACGGTAAGCAGTGTACATATTGTCCATTAAAGTAGGTTGATAATAAACGCCCAGATAGCTCAGTTGGTAGAGCGGGGATGGATGGATGGATGGATGGATGGATGGATGGATGGATGGATGGATGGATAGATGGATGGATTTACGCCTCGAAACAGTTGGCCCAAGTTTGACTCCAAACTGCGGCCCTTTGCTGTGTCATTCCCCCACTCTCTCCCCTTTCCTTTCTTCAGCTGTATTTCAATAAAAGCCTAAAAAATAATCTTAAAAAAAAAAAGTAGCTTGATAAGATGTGCTGACATCTTGCTGATTTTTCCATATTAAAAGCATGTACTTATAGCATAAAGCACACATATGTTAAACATGTTGCTCAGTTGACAAATGACAATTTAAAGCAAAACTATGCAACTTTTAAAATCGCATTATTCTTCTTACAAATAAGTTGAATTAAGCAATAATTGCAAGCTTGCTTAATTCAACACACACAATAGTCAATTCAGACTGATTTTGTTCACATTTGTTCACTGATGATTTTCTATTCATACAGATGTGGCGTCCGCTAGACCATCACCCAGCAAGACTGTCTCAATGGAGACACATCTGAAATGCTCCATCTGCATGTGTCTGTTTGTGGATCCTGTCACTACAGCTTGTGGCCACTCCTTCTGTCAGGAATGTTTGGACAGCTGTTGCTTGTACAATGACAGGTCGTGCCCCCTATGCAAGCAGATTCTGAAGAATAGACCAGAGGTGAACATTGTTCTGAGAAGCATTGTCGAACAGGTGAAAAAGACCCAGGAGGAAAACAAATGCACTTTGGCGCCTGGTGAAGTGGCCTGTGACATTTGCACAGAGCGGAAGGTGAAGGCTAAGAAGTCCTGCCTTGTGTGTCTTGCCTCGTATTGTTCGACCCACCTGGAGAACCATTCTTCAACTAAAAGGTTAAAGGGCCACAAGTTGGTGGAACCTGTGGAGAACCTGGATGAGAGGGCCTGTCTGAAGCATGGACGCCCCTTAGAGCTGTACAGCAGGAAGAGAGCGAGATGCATTTGTGTACTTTGTCTGGAAGAAGATCAGGAGGAGGTTGTTCCTATTGAAGACGAATGGGTCAAAAAGAAGGTGAATGAGCAGCTGGAAGGCCTAATTAATCTACTCTTGACAGTAGTGTAAATTTAATTTAATCCATTGTGATATGTTGGACACAATAATAGGGTTGCAAACTCACCAAAAAGAGGTACGCAAATGACATGAGGGTTGAAGTTGGTATTGACTTGCTTTTTTGTTTAATACAGGCAAAGCTTGAAAACACAAAGGCAGAGTTACAGGAAATAATTGTGAAGAGAAAATCATGGGTGGATGAGACTAATGCATCTCTTCAGAGCTGCAAGGTAAGTTACAAAAAATACAACCACTACTGATCCTATAGGTTGACGTGGATTGATGAGCCAACCAAGCAAGTTTCAAAACAGTATAGCAGTTATTGGAACAACTGTACAGTGTCCCTCATAAATGCTAATACAGCTTCAAGATTGGTTAAAATTAGACTGTCACATTTCAAAATGGACAACTCTTGCTCTTCTTCCATTTTCAGGACCAGCTGGAAAATGAGTGGTGGGATATTGAGAATGTGTTCACAGCTGTGATTGCCATTGTAGAGGAAGCCCATGCGGCAGCTCTTAAGCCAGTACAGGACAGGAGGGAGAAGGTGGAGAAAGAGGCAAAAGACATCAAACTGAAGTTGGAAGCTGAGATCGACAGGCTTGAGAAGACCATCTCTGAGTTGGACGATATAGCTGCGCTTGACGATCACATCCTTTTCCTTCAGGTGAAGAAGAAAAAAAAAGAAACATTTTCGACTCGTATGTTTAACAGACAAAGTGTGTCCTTTGAAGAGTTGCACAATGTATTTTGATCAAATTACTTCTAAATCAATGGCGGCTTGTATGATTTGGATCTTTGTCTCTGCATCCTTTTGGTTAATATCTTCTTTCCCCCTGTCTCAGAGTTACCCATATCTTCAAGACACAAACGACCTCAAAGACTCGATGGAGGTAGAGCTCGACACATCGCTGTCTTTCGGGACCATGAGAAAAACCACAACAACCATGTTGGAACAAATTCAACAGAAACTGGAGAATCTGACCTCCATTGGTAAGAGTTCAATCACGGCAGTAAATGTCAAAAGCTAAGCGTTTGACTTAACCGATCTAAAACTATTTCACTATTTCACTTCACAGAGCTTGCGAGAGTTCCAAAGTTTACAGGTATGTGATTTTAATCAGTTTCTTCCTGTGAATATCTTTTAAAAACGCTTGTTTGGATCTTATAACTGTACAATTTACAAGTTATTCCTTTATTTGAGTTGAATCTACAAGATGTATTTAAAATGTTTTATACAGTTTACTATTTACATATTTGTTTTAACAGTCAGTACTTAAATAGTTACATGTTTAATGATTTACACCAGCAGTTAGAATCTCTGTGGATTTTCTTGCATTTACTACGTTTCTGAGTCTGGGTTTTTAAGCGTTTGATTGACAGGAAGTGTTGTTGTGGATCTGGTGCAGCTGGAAGAAAGTAAAGTGCTGCTTAGCAAAGTTATCTGTCTCCATCCAGCTCTTCTTATTTAGAGTGATGCAACCACTACATATCAAACCCTCACGTTACATAATTATCTTCAACTTGTAATTAACAGTGGACGTAAAGCTGGATCCAACTACAGCGCACCGACGCCTCATTCTTTCTGATGATGGGAAAGAAGTGAAAGATGAAGGGGAGGACCAAGAAGTAGATGATGCCCGGAGAGGTATGATCTGTTTGCCAGCATCCTGGGGCTCAACAGGTTGAACTCTGGGAAGTCATACTGGGAGGTGGAGGTCAGCAGTAAGACGGGCTGGGACCTGGGTGTGGCAAGAGGCGACGCTAACCGCAAGGGGAAACTCTCCCTGAACCCAGATAGCGGTTACTGGGTTACCGTACATTATGAAGATGATAAGTACGCAGCCCTGACAGCACCGCCAGTTCGTCTTTCCCTGAAAGACAAACCTAAGAAAGTTGGGGTGTTCGTGGACTACGAGGAAGGTCTCGTGTCCTTCTACGATGTGACAGCTCAATCTCACATCTACTCCTTTACTGAGTGTTCCTTCAATGTCGAGGTCTTCCCATATTTCAGTCCACATGTAAAACAAGATGACAAAAACACTGATCCTTTGATTATTTGTGGTGTGAAACATTGTGATTAGGACACGCAGCCCCATAACAGTCAGTTCATTCATTGTTCCAGTTATACTGTAATGCATGACCAAACAGTGCCTCCTATAACTTAAATACAATACTTATAAGACTTATGATAGTTGATGCAAACAATTTGTAAAAGCAAATGTGTCAAATGTACCTATATGGTAACTTTAGGAATGTTAGTAGTCTAAACATGCATTTAATTACTTATTCTTGGGGGGTGGGGTGCTGCACACTACATTCATTGCATCCTGATTTACAAAATGTGCTGTCATTACACATTATTTTGAACCTCCAAATAAAAATAAAAAAATATCAATTTTCAAATTGAATCAAGTTTTTGTTCTCCATCACCGTAAGGTTTTTAATCAACCACTTTGTTATTGTGTAACATTTTGGATGAGTCATGTCTGCAGAATTCTTGCGCGGTTGGCGGGTTTTTTACTTTTCTTACCCAGAAATGAAACTGAAAGCAGGAAAAAGCGCGCGGTTGTCACAGTTGTGGAGAGGAGACAACCGAAGAGGACTAGGGTATGCAATACATTTTGTTTTCTATGCTATTTAACGAGCAGAGGAGAATATTTTAAGGGCTTTTTTAAGAGGTAAGCTTGTTCAAAATAACGGAAAAGAAAAAATATTTGGTCTTCGTGATGTTTGTGGTGATATTAAATTAGTACCACGGCCAGATTAAGAAGCCAATGGAGATGTTAATTGTTTTATTCGTTTTGTTAAGTAGCCTTACCCATCATGTATTACCAGCCTTCCATTAGCTGCTTTTATTGATCTGCCATGCATTGTAATAGATAATGTGATACAATCTAGTTAAAAAACAAGAAAGGAGTTGCATATGGTTATTTTTTTATGACTCAAGTTTTTAGTCCAGAGGAGAGAACTTCCTGTTTCTTACTAAAAGGACAAATAGTTTGTTTGACATAACAATTTTCTGGTGCAGAGACCGTAGCAGTCAAGTGGTATGGCCCTTAAAATAAAATTGAGAACTGTATAAAGAAATGCATTATAATGACTTTAAACAGTAAATCAGAGCAAATCAGGATGACTATTGCTAGATAATCATATTTACTCTTCTAGGCGAAACTTACAGGAGAATTATCCCTTGTGTTGTCTTCCCTTTGACCATGAAAACGTTTTTCCCCTTATCTCAACGTTTTTGTTGCTTTTTACAAAGTTTTTTTTTATGAAGTTTTTGTATTTTTCATTTTTTTTTCTTCATCAATTTTGCCGCTTTTTCCAACATTTTTCAACTTGTTTTATTTCGGATATAAAAAAAAACAACTTTGAAAACGGGTCACATTTGACCCAAAGACAACATGAGGGTTAATGGCAAAGTAACTCTTATAAAATTGACTTTAAGTTTTTAAGTAGCTCTGCATACAACGTCAGTAAGTCATATAAGAAAGTATAGGCCTGGATGTCCAATCCATCTCAGGAGAGCTTTCTAGTATTTGCTCTGCGTAGATGGAAGTGATTCCTTAAGTTTGGAAAGTACAGCAGTAGAGAGGAGGAGTCTGCAGCTGTTGCAACATGACCCTAAAATTATGATCATTTTCTCCATGCATGCACATGCCTTTATATCAGGGTTTCCTACCACGGGGTCTAAAATTATCAAATAAAAATTTTAGGCCTTACAAGGTCTTAAATTCGCTTAGGTATTGTGTTCTGGGTCTTAAATAATTTTCAATGGTTCCTAATTTTCTTACGTCGCTTGTCCAAATATCATTTGCTGTATTATGACTACAAATGGGAGAAAGTTATTTTGGAGCCAATCTAGACACAAGTCCTATAATACCAAAGACCCTGACATCTGACTTTTTTATGTTAAATTTGTTATGTTCAATTGGACTTGGTGAAACCTGTAGAAACTCTGTAAATGAGTCAGAAAATAGACATTACATTCCAAAACTCTTAGGTGTTATAGATAGATAGATAGCTAGATAGATAGATAGATATAAAACAGAGAGTAGTCCTCACATTAGAGAAACTGGAGAGAGAAATTTTACGTTTATAAAAGTCTTAAAAACAAGGAATGAATGAAAATTTTTAGAAGCTGTTGTGTCTAAAATTTTGTCGCTTCTACTTCTAAATCTGTAGAATGCATAAACAAAAAAATCACTCAACAAACCAGACATGAGCCTCCAGGTCTGTCACTGTGGCTGGTCCAAAGTTACAACCTACCACGGCCTGAGAACCCACCAGGGGAAGATGGGATGCACATCCAGGGGTGTGAAGGTGGACAAGAGTGAGCAGCAGTACATGTGGGCACATGTGGGACTCACAGACAATCAGAAAGACTTCCAGCCGGATATCTACACTTCTGTCAAGGCTGGTGAGTTTTGCACAGAGATTCCTGAGTACATGTGTGATTCCAGTGCACTCTAAACTGACGTTATTATTTAGTCTTATTTATTTCACCTTAAATGTTCCAGTAATAGATGTGATCTAAAAAAAATAAACTCTCCAATTATGTTTCAAACTGACCCAACAGACCACTATTCAGACACGAGCCTCCAGGTCTGTCACTGTGGTTGGTCCAAAGTTACAACCTACCACGGCCTGAGAACCCACCAGGGGAAGATGGGATGCACATCCAGGGGTGTGAAGGTGGACAAGAGTGAGCAGCAGTACATGTGGGCACATGTGGGACTCATAGACAATCAGAAAGACTTCCAGCCGGATGTCTACACTTCTGTCAAGGCTGGTGAGTTTTGCACAGAGATTCCTGAGTACATGTGTGATTCCAGTGCACTCTAAACTGACGTTATTATTTAGTCTTATTTATTTCACCTTAAATGTTCCAGTAATAGATGTGATCTAAAAAAAATAAACTCTCCAATTATGTTTCAAACTGACCCAACAGACCACTATTCAGACACGAGCCTCCAGGTCTGTCACTGTGGTTGGTCCAAAGTTACAACCTACCACGGCCTGAGAACCCACCAGGGAAGATGGGATGCACATCCAGGGGTGTGAAGGTGGACAAGAGTGAGCAGCAGTACATGTGGGCACATGTGGGACTCATAGACAATCAGAAAGACTTCCAGCCGGATGTCTACACTTCTGTCAAGGCTGGTGAGTTTTGAACAGATTTGCACTTATTTCACTTTAAATGTTCCAATAATATGTGATCTAAAAAATAAACTCTCCAATTACTGTAGAGAGAGAGAGAGAGAGACATTTACGCCTTGACACAATGGGCCCAGCTTTGACTCCAACCTGCGGCCCTTTTGCTGTGTGTCATTCCCCCACTCTCTCCCCTTTCATTTTTTCAGCGGTCCTGTCAATAAAGACCTAAAAACATGACCAAAAAATAATCTTCAAAAGAAAAGAGTAGGTTGATAAGATGTGCTGACATTTTGCTGATTTTTCCAAATTAAAAAGCATGTACTTAGAATAAAGCACACATATGTTAAACATAAGTTGCTCAGTTGACAAATTACAATTTAAAGCAAGACTATGCACTGTACTTTTAAAAGAACTAAGACATTATTCTTCTTACAAATAAGTTGAGTTATTAAGCAATAATTGCAAGCTTAATTAATTCAGTACACACAAATTCAGTTCAGTCTGATTTTGATCACATTTGTTCACTGATTTTCTTTTTATACAGATATGGCGTCCGCTAGACCATCACCCAGCGAGACTGTCTCAATGGAGACACATCTGGAATGCTCCATCTGCATGTGTCTGTTTGTGGATCCTGTCACTACAGCTTGTGGCCACTCCTTCTGTCAGGAATGTTTGGACAGCTGTTGCATGCACAATGACAGGTTGTGCCCCCTATGCAAGCAGATTCTGAGGAAAATCCCAGAGGTGAACATTGTTCTGAGAAGCATTGTCGAACAGGTGAAAAAGACCCAGGAGGAAAACGAAAAGTTCACTTTGGCGCCCGGTGAAGTGGCCTGTGACATTTGCACAGAGCGGAAGGTGAAGGCTAAGAAGTCCTGCCTTGTGTGTCTTGCCTCGTATTGTTCAACCCACCTGGAGAACCATTCTTCAACTAAAAGGTTAAAGGGCCACAAGTTGGTGGAACCTGTGGAGAACCTGGATGAGAGGGCCTGTCTGAAGCATGGACGCCCCAAAACAAAGGTGAATGAGCAGCTGGATGGCCTAGTAGATTTTTGTATCTACTCTTGACAGTAGTGTAAATTTAATTTAATCCATTGTGATATGTTGGACAAAATAATAGGGTTGCAAACTCACCAAAAAGAGGTACACAAATGACATGAGGGTTGAAGTTGGTATTGACTTGCTTTTTTGTTTAATACAGGCAAAGCTTGAAAACACAAAGGCAGAGTTACAGGAAATAATTGTGAAGAGAAAATCATGGGTGGATGAGACTAATGCATCTCTTCAGAGCTGCAAGGTAAGTTACAAAAAAACAACCACTACTGATCCTATAGGTTGACTTGGATTGATGAGCCAACCAGATGAGTCCTCCAAGCAAGTTTCAAAACAGTATAGCAGTTGTTAGAACAACTGTACAGTGCTAGATCATTATTGTGTCAAACAATATCAAATGACATGCAACTTTCCACCTTAACCTGACAGAATGTGCCATTGCGGCCAAGCACCAAGAGCTGTACCATCTCAGCAGAAAAAACAGGCCCGATCAAGGTGGAAAACAAATCATGTACGTACAGGATTATAGTTCAGCAGCCAATACAATATTTTGCATAACAATCTGAACAATTAAACAGTTGAGATAGTGAATGATTATATTCTGTCACTACAGCTTTTACAATTCCACAACGCTCATCCCAAAGAGCCATGCACCCAAAGGCAGGCCATCAGCTGCAGGATTCCTCCACCCATCCACAGGTAAAACAGCTTCATGAGCATCTCAAATTCTCTGACCGCGAAGTGTCAAAGTACGAACAGTATTTGTAATGTATTTCGATACTATGCTAGTTTTTTTACTGACTTTTTGCCTTTGTTAGAGAGCCGATAGTAGAGCCACGACAGGATATTGGAGCCATACTGACTCTGCAACAGAAGCCACATTTAAGCAGGAGCCCACAACACGTACGTATGCTTATAATGAATCAAAACCAGATTTTCCATAACAATCTGAAAAGTAAAGCAGCTGAGACACAGTCTGATTCTTCATTAACTACAGCTACTCTACCGCGCTCTTCCCAAAGAGCCACAAACTCAATGGCGGGCCATCGGATGCAGGATTCCTCCACCCATCCACGAGTAAAACATTTATATGCATAGTGCACATTCTTCCGAATTCGAAGTGACAAAGTATGAAAAATAACATGAAAATAACATCTTTCAGGTGAATGCATCATACGGGGAGCATCCAACAGCAACATACCCGGTGGAAGTAGTCAGACCTAAGATAAAAGAGAGGAAGGACCAAACATTATCACAGGTACTTAACTGTTTGTTTTAAAGGAACACGCCACCGTTTGTTGAAATAGGGCTTATCACGGTCTCCCCTAGCTGTAGATAGGTGGGCTAACGCATTTTTAGTCACAGTGCATGCATTGTTTTAGTCCTGTGCACCAAGGCAGTGCTGCCGCTAGTTAGCTTAGCGTAGTGAATGGAATCCTAACCTTGCCGGTTAGCATGTTGTGAGAAAAAGTGAGCCGGGGGGGGGTGGACGGGACTGTGATAGGCACTATGTCAACAAACGGTGGCGTGTTTCTTTTTGATATTAATGAGTCCAACCGATAAGGGATTTTTAAGGGCGATACCGATATGAATATTTGGTCATTAAAAAATCCAAAATGCTGATATATATTTAAAAAAATAAATAAATCCAAAAACGCATTACAAAACATAAACAGATTTCCCTAACATTAGTTATTTGTAGTAAAAGAAGTAAAAGAAATAAAAGAAATAATATAATAATTTATTGTCACAAGTAGCATAGTTTTGATAAATAAAATTTATAAAAATACAAACTTAAGCTACAGGGACGTTGTAGAGCGCCCTCTGGTGGACAAACTATGCAACACCAGCGCTCACAACTTGGTTGACAGTCCGTTTTTATTTTTTAAATATTCATTTATTAGAATAATTTCTTGATCATTATATTTAAAAAAATATATTAAATCGGCCATTATAAATAAACCGATGCCTGGGAAATGCCTACTATCGGCCAATAATATTGGCTCGCTGATATAGCAATAACGTAAGGCTTGTATCATGTGGACGTGCCAACAGTGTTCATTACATAGAAATCCTCATGGGGGAGACAGAACATTTACACTGTAACTTTAAACACACATTTTAAATCAGATTTTAGTTTTATTATTTTAAGGCTTTTTCTTCCTTTTATTAGAAATCAAATTGTAGAGAGATGGCAGGAAATTGGAGCATCAACAGTTCCGACTCTGCAACAGCAGCCACAATCAAGGAGGAGCCCATGTCACGTACGTACAACATTATGATTCATTCAAAACTAGATTTTATGTAACGATGTGAAGAAAAAAACTGACCATTTCCTTTCACCACAGCGTTAGCAATTCCACAGCAGTCTTTCCATACAGCCTCAAACTCAAAGCTGCAGGATCCCTCCACTGGTGTGCAGGTAAAGCAGATTGGTTGAAATTCTGTGAAATGAAACCAAGTTGGTTTTTAGCTTTTTTTTTATTCTTTATATTTACCTTACCTTAGTTTATTATTTAATTGCTGATTGTTACAATGTAAATTGAATTTACATTAGCGCTACACAATTTATCGCTTTTTTTAGTGAGTCATCCAGATGCAACGATAAGAGCATCAGGAAAGACTACGATATTGCACCCAGGTGCTTGTGCCTTTTGTGTTCCAAAAAACAATATTGAAAATAATTTTCTTTGTTTTCTTTCATTCAACATGCAATGTGTTGTATAATCTGTTAAATCATTGCAAGTAATTGCGATATTTAAGAACATTATGGCATTTTTTCCTCATATGGTATAGCCCTAATTTACATCTTATTCTGTTTTATCTCTCAGGTCAATAGATCGGTCGGGGAGCGTCCACCTGTTCCACCCCGGGTAACAGTAGTCCGACCTAAGGAAAGGGATCACACATTATCACAGGTACTAGACATTTTTCATACATAGATGTGTTATATTTTTCTTAAACATATAGTATAGTATTAATTCATTATAATTGTATTAATTATTAAAATAAAGTATTTTAGGCACCTTTTTATGTATTTTATCCTTATATCTGCCTTGTTTTTTGTTGTTTCTTTCTTTTGTTAATTGTGATGTGCACCACTGTTTTAATGGGCTAACTGGATTCCATCAGTATTCTATTAGTACTGAGTGCTTAACATCTTCCAGGTGAAGAGTTTGGTCAGAGAGCATCCAACCACCACAGACCCAGCAACAGTAGTCCAACCTAAAGGGAGAGGATCCGACATTGGCAGAGGTACAAAACTCTTGAGGGTTTAAGGCTTTGTAATTCATTTTTAAAGTTTCCAGGTTCAGGATGGGAAAGTCATTAGTCATTTTTGACTTCACTGACAGTGTTTTGTAACTTTTACCCAATATTCAATGCCAACAGATTTGACCCCTACTC
Organism: Percina caprodes; assembly: GCA_013375575.1. NCBI lineage: Eukaryota > Metazoa > Chordata > Actinopteri > Perciformes > Percidae > Percina > Percina caprodes. The sequence goes on along the minus strand of JABXJD010000028.1, from coordinate 1,945,946 downwards.
AGGAGATGTCTCACTGTCGCCTTAGTAAGCCTAGTACAGCACAAGGGCTTATATTGTATTATTTTTTTACAAGTCGACCGGGGGCTACACATGGCAGTAAGCATGATTGGTCCTCGTGCAGCAAAAGCAATGAGTCTGTGTTACCTAATTTGACAAAAATCTATGCATTTTCATGTTATTTCTGACAATTTGATAAACAAAAAGGCATATTATGCTTCAGTTAATATAACCCCAATTAACAAAACTGCTTTAAAAAGTAGTATTATTTAAACAAATCACGGGAGAGTCCGGGACAGCCCAACTCTGGAGATAAAACTGGGATTAGCTCTTATATTCAAGTTTATGTTCTGCTTGTTTGATGGTTGTTTGGTCAATTGCTCTTAAACACAAAGAGGATTAGAGAGGCTTTGAAATGCAATTTTTATTTTCAAGTCTTGGTATTTTGGTGTTGGTAATTTTCCTTTGGGGCTGGCTAAAACATCTTTGGGGGGCACTACAATTCCTCTATGCATGTAAAACCCTAAGAAGTATTCACTTTTACAACCTTTAGACACATTTGGATAACGTAAACCTGCATGTGCCACTTCCACAAACAAGGAGGAGCCCAAATCACTTACGTACAGGATTTTGGACCCTATCTTGCATCCAGCGCGACACAAAGCCTGACATTTTGGTGTCTTTGCTAGTTTAAAGACCAACGCAGTTGTCAGTTTCCGTCCAGCGCCCATGTTGTTTAAATAGCAAATGCACCTATCCCATCTGTACGCCCATGGGCGTGCTGGTCTTACATTGTGGTGTGTTCAGGTGGTGTGATAAAGTGATTGCACCATTGACCAACAAAAACCTGGTCCAAAATCAATAACGCAGCATTTCATTGTTATTTTAACAGCGCATTAGTAAAATGTACTTAGGCTCGTGCACAGTGCGTGCACACTATGCTTGTTACGCACACAGAGACGTGCAGCAGCACACAAACATGCAAAAGATTAAAAATAAAAATATTATGGTGCAAATCCGCCATCATAATAGCATTGCGCCAAGGTACAAGCACGCCTGGCTTTTAAAGGGAATGGGAGATGGCACTCTGGTTTTGACACTGAATTGACTGGTTTATTGCATGGTACACCCAAAACACACCTATGATTAATTAAGACAGTAAGTACAACCCTGTTGGAACATGCGCCTGGCACACAGACCCCTTCTGCCATAAAACTAGCAAACAATCTGAAAAATAAAGCAGCAAAGGCTGACACTGACCATCTCCTTTTATTACAGCTTTTACAACTCCACGGTCTTTCCAAACAGGGACAAACTCAAAAGCAGGCCATCGGCAGCAGGATTTCTCCACTGATGTACAGGTAAAGAAGATTTGTTAGAATTATCTAACTGTAAACATAAACAAATTAAGTACTTTTTTTTTTTTTTAAAGGTGAATAGATCTGTAGGGAGCTGGCGGGATGTTTTCAGCCACCACAGTTCATGAAACAGCAGTCCAACCAAAGAAGAAACACAGAGAGGAACAACAATTGTCACAGGTAGTCTTTACTCTGTAAATCTTATTTTTCCCTCACTGAGGTGCCAGATTTGCTAAAATACAGAAAATGATCAATGTGATGTTGCTAGATACACACAGCAGTCGTGGACTGGCAATGCGAGACTACATTTTTTGTGACCTTGTTTCTGGGTTGTAATGTGTTACCTTACATTCAGTAGCATTATTTATTGTCATATGTTATCCTGTTAGAATAGAATATCTTTATTGTCATTGTAACAGAACGAAATGATATGTCCTTGTCAGTGCCAAACATCTCTGAGGTAATATATACCTAAATAAATACATAAATAAAAAATGCTACTCCTGCATATATATTATATAATGGTAAAACACATGGGAGACACACTCGTACAGGCATCCACACTTACAAATTGCACATAGCCCTATTAAGGTAGATTAGTGGTGAGAACTATTATTAAGCGGCATGATTTAATGCACTTACGGCTGTTAAATAAAAGCTGTTTTGTAGTCAGTTAGTTTTCGTTTTTTATGGACCTGTATCTCCTGCCTGTCGGCAGTAGTTCAAACAGTGTGTGACCAGGGTGTGTTGGTTTATATTTGTTGGATGTGTGAGTGCTAAATATCTTTCAGGTGAAGCTTTCAGCAGCCACCACAGCCCAGATAACAGAAGTCCAGCCAAAGGAGAAAGACAGGGAGGATCCAAAACTACCACAGGTACAGTACTAGTGCCTCTGTTGGGGCTGTCACCTTTTCTATTTTAAATCGAAAATCGGTCAAAAGGAGCTTTCGACTATCAAAAATCAAAAGCAGGTTCAGTGATTCCCCCAATATTATTTTCTTTCTCCACCCACGCTTACTTCTGCACCACAATAAATTTCAATAATCTAGAAAATAATCAGCAGGTCAATCGCTGAAATGAATCAGTAGTTGCAGCCGTAGAATATATATATATATATATATATATATATATATATATATATATATATATATATATATATATAATACAGAATTATCAAATATTATAACCCCTCCACCTTTCTTTTACAGAATTTACCAGATACCAGAGGTGCCACCCCCCTAATAAATCCTGCATCAGGAGAAGCCACAACTGAGGATCCTAAAATTGATTCATCCACTGGCACAGAGGTACAGTTTAATTTTTACTTGCTGGAATGTCTTGCCTGTAGATCAAATCGACTTCTTAAAAGACATTCAGCCTAATACACATTTTTCATACTTTGCTTTTGCCCATTTATTTCTGATATTTGCCCTTTTTGTTATATTAAGCATGTAAACCAAAGTGTTACATGCACACTTTGGTTAAATGTTTCTTTACTGCACGCTTCAGAATAAGCAAAGGTCTTTCAGTTTTACTAACTTATTTTAATTGTCTACATAAGAGTGACATGACACTGTCATGACACTGTCACAACGCAGGAACCCTAACCTTAACCCTAACAATAACAATAAACATAACTTGTCATGACAAAACCGAATGACACTTACTAAAAAAGCATTGTCATAACCGTTTATGACTTTTTTATGACACGTTCATGACAGTGTCATGTCAATGTTATGTAGAAAACTTTGAGTAAAGTGTAACCCTTATTTGTGTACAGCTTCCGTTGAGTGTGAAGGAACTGGCCCGGATGTTTTCAGCTACAACAAGTGAGGAAACAGCAGTCCGTCTTAAGGAGAAACACAGAGAGGAACCAAAACTGTCACAGGTTAGACCCGTCTTTAAAACACGTCACTGAGGTAGGTCACTAGAAAGCAGGAAACATAATACACCATGGGATTTAATTCAGTATGAATTATGTAATTCTGTTGACCACTAAAAGTCAATCACACGCAGGCCAACTTAACTTTTTCTTATGCCAATATTTCATGTGATAATTCAAGTAATAATAATAATACATTGACAAGGTAACTAGGTGGTTGGATACATGAGTATTTATTTTCAATTTCAGGTGAAACTATTTGCTCAGAAGCTTTCAGCTGTCACAGCCCAGGAGACAGCAGTCCACCCAAAGGAGAAAGACAAAGAGGTCCAAAACCTAACACAAGTACGGCAGCAGTGCCTCGTTAGTTCTGTTTATAACTTCTATTTCATTTCCCAGTATAGCAAAGGTATGAGGAAGGCACTAATTAGTAATTAGTACTAATTAATATTAGCATGCTTTTGGTATCACTCAGACATTACTATAACCTGCCCCTATTCAATTAGGATAGCAATTTTTCCAATATAACTATTAAAAACTAATAAACCATAGGCCGATATTTATTACAACTTCATGTGATTGTATGGGTGACATACCATACTCAAAAGCCTTTTCATTTAAAATAAATCAAGGTAAGGCCAAACAGAAATACGGTTGACACAGCTGTAAAGGACAAAATCCAGACGAGTGACCAAAACGTGGCTCAAGGCCGATCATCTGTAAAAGCCCGTAAGGTAAGTGGCAACATTTTGAACTTCTAAGTTTTGTATTTTCTCCCAAAGATGATTTGATACCTAAATCAAAGCACTACGTTGGCCTTTTCAGGGCAGCTCAAAAGCTGAGTGGCTGGAAATCACCAGTGTCTTCTCAGAAGTGGTGAGACTTGCAGAGGATGCTAAGCAGAAGTCCCTTGACCTTTCATTGTCCACTCTGAGAACTACAACATCAACCATGATGGGACACATTCAACAAAATCTGGATAAACTCACCACTATTGGCGAGTACATGCGCTTACCAATCGTTAGATCTCATTTGTCTTGTATTTTGTGTTCCGATAGTTGTAATTTACAGTCACTAACAAAATAATGTATGTTTCCCAACAGAACTTAAATGGATTTCTAAGTTTGCAGGTGGGTATTTGAAATTGTAAAAATTCAAAAATGTGTTCTTTAAGTTCTAGAGACATTGAAGAAAGTGTTCTTAGCACATAGCTAATGTTATATTTCTATATATGTATTGTATTATGTTTGCAAAGTATCAGTCAAAGGGCTAACATCTTTGAATGGGCTAACAGTTTGTAACCAAATAACCCAACAATAATATAAAAAAAAACACTGAGTCAGCCCATTGGTTTGGCTTTGATTGGTGACCCATGGACAAATTTATACTAGTACTTCTCCGCCATAATCCATAATAAAGTATGAGGAACTGAATCCTCTGCACAATTATGTAATTGGTGTATTGTTTTTATCTTAACTGCAGTGGATGTAAAGCTGGATCCAACCACTGCACACAGATGCCTTGTTTCTGTTGATGGGAAGAAAGTGAGTAAGGGAGGAGAGAACCAGGATTCTCCGGGGGGCTTTGGCAGCGTCCTGGGCCTCAACAGGTTGACCTCTGGGAAGTCGTACTGGGAGGTTGTTGTCGGCAACAAGACCGGATGGAATCTTGGCGTAGTGAGAGGCGGTGCAAACCGCAAGGGGAAACTCTCGCTGAAACCAGATAACGGTTACTGGGTGGTTGGACATTATGAAGACATGTACGCTGCCCTGACAGCTACACCAGTTTGTCTTTCCCTGAAAGAGAAACCACAAAAGGTGGGAGTGTTTGTAGATTACGAGGAAAGTCTTGTGTCCTTCTATGATGTGACGGCTGAATCTCACATCTACTCGTTTACTGAGTGTTGTTTCACCGGAGAGATCTACCCCTATTTCAGTTTGCACCTTAAAGGAGACGGTCAAAGTGCTAACTCTCTGATTATCTCAACTGTAATACACAAGTAATTCTGTATGTTATAAGGGTGTGTGTGCGCACGCAACATCCTTTTGCAGCCTTTTGCTTTCTTCATTGTCAATGTTAGTGTTTTATTTTACAGTTGATGTTAGCATTTTTGTTAAAGCTTTGTTCACAGACACAAGAGACAGATAAAAAGCCAAAATCGAAGCAGCAGCGTACCAGATATTCTGCCTTAACCATGGATGTATCATAAGTACTGGAATCAGTGTTTGAGGCTGAGCTCTGTTCATTCATTGAGCAGGTGCACTAGAGACCTCCGCCGGCCGAGCCGGCAGCTTCAGGTTTAGCGTTCCACTCACTTAAATGGGGATTAAATGAATTAATCATGCGGCTGAGTCAATTTGCTTTAAAGTTCAGCACCCTTTCTGGTGGCCTAGTCTTTACAAGCTCCAAAAGACTGAATCCTACATTTCCTATAATGCAACTAGCTAAGGCTCGACCTATCTGGTAAAAGCATACCCGTCAATATGGGTAAACTGAATTTAATGTGGTTTTTCCTAATGTAATACAAAAAAAAATGAGTCTAAGCTAGTTGAGTTCACATTGTCTGCAATTTGTTTTTCTACATGTCTGTATTTAAAATATATTGTTTTTGTACAAATAAGGCTTTTCTGTATAATGTGTTTCCCTCTGTGTTTTACTAGAATAAAATAGATAAGTATTTTAGCTAAATGCTAAACTACCGTTGAGTTACATTTCAAACAGGCATTTGGCATTATGCCATAACTTCAACTAAAGATACCAGTATACAGTCTTAATAAAAATCATATACAACTCATTTTTGACATCATCAGGCTGATCTCTAACCCCTCCCCTCCTCTCTATTGGTTGCTTGTTATGAAGGTGAAGTGTAAAGTGAAGTCCTATTAAACTCATGTTAACTAAAGTTACCAGTGATGGAAGGTAACTAAGTACATTTACTTAAGTACCGTAAATACAGTTTTGAAGTACTCTTACGTTTTCATTTTATGCTGCTTTATACTTTGCTACAGTTGAGAGGCAAATATTGTACTTACTCCACATTCTACATTTGATAACTTTAGTTAGATAGTTTCTAGTTACTTTGTAGAACTACAACTGGATTATAATCCAGTAATATGTTTTTTTTTTTGTGGAAATGAGCCATTTTGAATCCAGTATTGCTTCTTTCACACAAGATATGAGTAGTTTTTCCACCACTGAAATGTAACTCATTATACAGTACATGTTTAAATGTTGTTACATGTTAGGGACGCTGTATTAGCTCCTGTGTCAGCTCAGAGTATTTGGCCAATAGTATGGCCTTTTGGGCTACTACCTTTTTTAGTCAGTGCACACAAAATCAAGATTCCTTGTCCACCATTTACCATTTAAATCATATAGATGAGTGTTGCTTAATAACACGGCGTTTTGTGTTGCAAGGCGCGCGTGGGACGATTACAGGAATGCTTTAGGATTGTTTGGCTGAATCGAAACTGAAACAGTTGAGGATGAACGATAGAAAGAGACGGGAAATGAGAGACAGTTCACACAGAGGAGCGTCTGGGTTAGAGAGATCAAGGTAAGCTGCTGCTGGACAGCTTTTGTCTTCTATTTTACTCTAAAGCACCTGGCGATGTTTACTAGAATTATGATACAACATGGAAAAAATAATCATAACACGCTATATATTCCTGTTTGGCAAAATATAATGTCAGTTGAAAATGGCAATATGTCTAATATTAAAATCCGTTTATGCCTCAAAGGAATTTGACTGTAAGACGTGTTTATAAAAGTTATTAGAGGGCAGTTTATTTTATTGTTTTTGTCAAAAAGAGCAATATCAGATGTGTGTCCCATAAAGTCTACAGCCCAGGTTGTATAACACTCAACAGTGCAAACAACTCAGACAGATAGTGGCTGACAGTCAAGACATTAAAACTGGCAGGGCACCAATGCAAATACACTTACCTGTGGTAAACAAAGTTTCAAGGTGTGTACAAAATACACGGAACATAGTGGGGGTTGTGTGTGACGTAGCCTAGGCTAATTGTTTAATGGGCTGTTCAGAGTACTATCAATAAAGTTTCTTATGATAAAAGTTATATTTAGCTGGTGTTCTACTGATTTCTGATGGTTCAAAGCGATGCTATGTGTACATTGCCAAACTTTGTGCCAACTTATCTAACACAGATAGTATTTGTTAAAGAATTAGTATATAGGGAATATGTATATACAATCTATTAGTATTCCTGTTTGTATTATATCAAATTTATATTATGTAGCATTCTCATAATATGCTTTTGTGTTGTATTCTTTTTTCATGCATGCGTTAACACCGATAGCCTACACTCACAATGTTTAATTTAACTATTTTTTCCACATTGATTGATGTAATTTATTATGCTAAACATACTGATGTATACATAATTATCTCAAATATCTATGCCACTTTGGTTTATCTTTTTTTCTGTACTTTTTTTTTTTTCAATTCATTTGTCAGTTCAGCTGAAGTGCCTCTCTGTTCTTCTTCTTGTCCTTCTGCCATGCAACAAGTCCCTTCTGGGTTCAATACAGTTTGATCTTATCTTATTTCAAGATTTTCTCCCATTAGTTAAACTTGATTTAATCCCATTTCAAAAACTTTCTGCAGTAGAAATTCATTCTATTCCTTATTTGTTTCCTGGTTGTGTCTGACACAGCAGTGGTAAAATGGTACTCTAGAGTATTGTGCATACTGCACAATACTCTAGAGTACCACTAGAGGACGACTAAACACTGTCTAATCTCAGGCCTACACATCTAGGTTGCAAACAGCACAGACAAAAAAATCTGATATGAAAGAAATTAATTAATTTTGATAGCCAATCTACAGTAGATCTAAAATAAATAGGTTTGGGTGCTTTATCACTTAAGCATCAAACAATTCAAATTGGGTTTTATGTCTTATCAAAATGTCCCTCCGTGGGAATTATTCTTTTAGACAGCTGTCAAAACAGTATGTTCACACTCAAATACTTTTTCTAAAGACAAAAGGTTATCTGCTTATAGTTAGGAACAATAATAGCTCCTAACTATCATGGAATTTCAACACCGATGCCATCTATAAAAAGGGTCTGCAGCGACTGTATTTCATATGGAAGCTGAGACAGTTCAGAGTAGAAAGATACATGATGGTCCTTTTCTATTGCTCTTTTGTTGAGAGTATTTTAACTTTCTCCACAATTGCCTGTTATTTGTCTTTGTCAGTGACAAACACAAGGAAATTACACACGATAGTTAACATGGCCAGCAAGATTGCTGGACATCAGTTCAATTCTCTGACCACGATCTGCGAAACCAGGGTGGTGAGAAAAGGACAAGCAATTTGTGGTGACAGGCTACATCTCCTATTCCATGCGCATGAGGTGCTGCCTTCAGGCAGAAAATATAGGGTGCCCTCCTTGCAAACCAACCTGGCTTGCAAATTGTTTATTCCTACCAGCATCACAGTATTAAATAAGTTAGGGAAAATTGATCCTTTCTGTGTGATACTGCACTTTGGTATAATATTAAAATGTCACTGATCTTGCACCTTACTATTGACAGCCCAATGGTGCTATTGATGATGATACTTTACTATTTTATATGTAGAGATATTTGGTGTATTGTTGCGGAGGGGTCTCTCTGATGAGCTGTATGGTGTAAGATGAGTTTCCGAAAAGGATCAATATCTATCTATCTATCTATCTATCTATCTATCTATCTATCTATCTATCTATCTATCTATCTATATATCTATCTATCTATCTATCTATCTATGTATCTATGTATCTATGTATCTATCTATCTATGTGTAAAGGTATGATGCACTGGAAAGCAAACTGACATGATGCACCAGAAAAGTCTCAGATGGACACTGGTAAAACATTCTTTCTGCCAAAAAAAATTACAGTTTGTGGCAAAAAGAAATAGTTTCCATCATTCCATCCAAAGCTGTTAAATCATAGAATAATGCATGAAAAAGAAACCCATCATTGATGGATTAAAAATGTACATTTAACTTCTACAGGTACTCAACACATCAGACATGAGCCTCCAGGTTTGCATCTGCTGCGGTTGGTCCAAAGTTACGACCTACCAAGGCCTGAGAACCCACCAGGGGAAGATGGGCTGTACACCAAAGGGATTAAGTATCCCTCAGAGTGACCAATTCAGACTTAACAGTTACATTCCTAAATTGACTTTCATGGCACCGCCGATCAAAGTAGAAGACCCTTTTATGAACATCATCACCCCTTCTTTCGAGACTGGTGAGTGGGATACAAGTGATTCTTCTTTGAATTCATCTATGGTCCTTAGTTATGTACTATCTTTATCAGTAGTTTCTCTACTGTACCTGCTCCAAATGGACAAATGTAGGAAATATGAGTCACAAAAGAATCAGTAAAAGAGTGGGCCAACAAAAACCTCATTTAAAATAATTTCTGCTCTGCAATGACAATCTTCTTTGCTGGACAGCTGTTGGATTTAAGAAACCTTGAAAGGAACTGTAGTCATGACTTTCACCACGCCATATCAGTGGTAACCCCATTTCACTTCACAGTACAATGAACCACAGTTGGTTTTCCCCCATTTTCTCCAAAATACTGAGTATAACACGGCTGTGTTTTCGCAGCTTTGAACACAGCATTTACTTGGAAAAAAAGAACAATTTTCTTATTTTTATTTATGGAAATATGTATTTTCTCCAAAAGAGATATTCAGTAGGCTTTATGTAGTATCGTGGAAAGTGAATACTGTCTTAAACACACTTTTCATCAGACATAAGCCTCCAGGTTTGCCACTGTGGTTGGTCCAAAATGACGTCTTACCATGGCCTGAGAACTCACCAGGGGATGATGGGATGCACGCTAAAGGGAACGAGGATCCAAGAGAGTAAACAGAGTACACCAATTAACTGGATTACTCCAGTCAAGGAGGAGGTATGTGCAAGCAAACAATTGCCAATATCAATTAAGGACAAAGCTTGTTCTGTTATATGAAATAAATCACCATGTGTAATAGAGTTATAGGATAATTGAATTCAAGACAGCAGGGTTGATAAACACAGATGAGAGTGGCATGGAATGTTGAATGAACAAATTCTTTAACAAATGAAGTTGATACAAGCGGCAAATGAAACCCTCAAAATCTTGTTTCCCGCCTCTCTGGGACAGATTATGTCTTCAAACCGTACCACCATAAAGATGCCTGCAGACACAGAAGCTCCACTAAAGATGATCAAATCAAGTATGCGTTTTAATAATAGTTTATTCATCACTGGGAGTTACACAATGCAGCTGTGTTTAACAATTACCCGTCCTCTTTCCCTACAGTGATGGAAAATGAACAGCAATCTTTGCAAACGGTCACATACTCAGACCAAACTCATCGAGCGCTTGATTTCGCCATTGGTGCACAGGTACAGGATAGAGATTCATGTACAAACAGGTTAATGTGTTGTGGAAATATTGAGTGATCAGAAAAAGTGAACAATGCATTGTCGAGTAAGACCCATGAAATCTCTTCTTCCACTTTTCTCTGACAGCCTTTGCTGATGCCGTTGTCTCAGATCTTCAGCACCCAAGCAAATCCCACAGCCGCAGAAGTCGCGGTGAAGCAGACCAACAACTCACGTATGCTCTGTCACTGTAATTTATTCAGAACTGGAACAACATATAGAGACGTTTCCAAGTAGCTTTCTTTGACGGTCACCAACTTCTCTCTCTGCAGTGTTTGAAACTCCACAGCATTTCAGCACAACACATCCAACCACCACCAACGCTCGTCGAGCGCTTGATTTCTCCACCAGTGCGCAGCAGGTACAGCACATTGTTTGTTTGTATGTTTCAATGTCACGCTTGAGAGCAAATCCAGTTTCATCCTGTGAACCACTTCTTTTCTACAGATGCATTTGCAAATAACTATTTTTTACCTGATATAATTTTATAGAATTGTGTTTTGTAACCATGCATCAAACATATTTACCTTAAAAGATCCATTGCAGACTGAGAAGCTATTTTTTATTATCAATTGGTCCAGCTTGCATTGAGTGCTTTCATCCTTTAGGTGGGGCAACTGGCCTGGGGTCTTCCAACAACCACAGTTCAGGAAACAGCAGTCCCACCTAATGACACAGAAAAGGAGAAGGAGAGAGAGAAGGAGAGGGAGAGAGAGAGGAAGGCTCAACAACTGCAAAAGGTACTAAGATTCTACTAACAGAGTGTATTGTTATTAGTCAAAACTAGCGGTGCGGCTGAAGGGATGCAATGTCAGTCCACAATTTCATGAATCTCCATGAAATTTGGTCGAGATATTTAGGGTGTCCCACATGTCATTAGGCATGGTAATGGCACGCCATTTTATACCTATCAATTTGATTGTATGTAAAAGCTAAAGGTGTCACAATTAATCTTCTGCGCAAGGAACACGTAATTAGTAAAACTTTATTTCTATTGCACCTTTTACAATGGTTAAAACATGTTTTAGACCTACAATAAAGACAAACATTTAAAACAAAAACAAAACGATATGAAGCCAGAAACACTGTATAAAATATTATACTGGATACGATGACCATATTAAAATGACGTGCTCCGCCAGACGGAGGCATCCAAAACAGCATCGGTGTAGACATTACGCCTATTTGTCCTGTTTGTTGTATTATTTACAAGAATAAATTCCACAACATGCCAATATAATTAGGCTACAGAACATATGAGGTTTTTTCAAATATATCTTCATTTGAATTTACAATAGTACCTTGTTTTTTGTTGTTCACTGCAGATCGATTAAACAGGTGTTTTTGTAGAATATTATTTGTAAGAATGGCTTTGTGAATTCTTCATATCATCAATGAGAGGGAATATTTTGATTTATTTTACACAATAATCTCAGTTTCACGTTTTTCATCCATCTGCCGTCAGTGTTGGCGTTTCTCATTTCACCCGTTTCTGTGCGTACGCCTGGGTCCCAATTCTCGCGTTAATGCTGTTATTGTACTTGTGTGGGTGTGCAAGTGGTCACTACAATGTGTGCATACCAATAAGTTCTTTTTCTCTTCATTCAAGGTGAGGCAAGACAGGATGAGGGCTGATTTACAGCTGGAAATTCAGACAAGACAACAAAAGATGACTGAAGTCACATCATCTGCAAAGACCTGCAAGGTGAGTGGCCGCCGATTATTTACTTTTTGAGTTTTGATCCATGTTTCTTCAACATCCTGAACGTCCGCTACTTTTTTCAGGGCAGCTTGGATGCTGAATGGCTGGAGATCAACAACGTGTTCTCAGAGGTGATGAGAGTCGTCGAGGACACACGGCGGAAAGCCCTTCAACCTCTGGACGAGAGGTCAGTCACATGTGGCTCAGAGTATAAACCAGTACTATACGATATGAACGCCACAGTTGGGCGAATAATCAGTGAATAAATCTAACCTATGTCTGGTGGTACTGCATGCTATTTTAAGGAGAAAGAGAGTGAAGAGAGAGGCACAAGATCTAGTCCAGAAGCTGCAAAATGAAATTGACAAACTCAAAAAGACCATTGATGAGTTGGACAAAAAGCCAGACTTGCAGGTGAGACATCCAAGCCTTCGTCCTTTAAGTCATTATGCTTTTATTCTGCTAGATGTCCGTATCTGAGGACAAAATCCAGATAGGGGGAAGCTAAACCAATATTCACTCTCTGCTCAAGTATTTTATGACCTGTTTTGTATTTCTGACTCATTCAAATGATTTTATACTGATTAAAGGACCTTTGTCACACAGGTTTCTCCGGGCCTGAATCACTATCGAGATTGGAAAAATGTCAATGTTGACACTTCATTCTGCTTTGGGTCGCTAAGAACTACAACATCAAACATGATGGAAGAAATTCACCAGAAACTGGAAAAACTCTCATCTGTTGGTGAGAACGCCTTAAGTTTATCAAGGTTTTTCAATAAATTTATATTAATGTCTGTATTTAAGTCATAGTCAATTGTTTAAATACAATTTGTCTTTCCACAGAACTCAAGAGGATTCCCACATTTGCAGGTGTGTGTGACTCAAAACATTAAAATGTTGACCCACAGGAAGACATTTTGGTTAGGGGACAATTGTGGTAACGGTTTAAAAGAAAACAGCTTTCTTTTAAACCATAAAAATAAAATAATTATATATATACAGTATATATACAGTTTTATTTATATATATATATATATATATATATATATATATATATATATATATATATATATATATAGCCTTTGTAGGTTACATGGCTTGCTCATGACAATTAAGAATAAATAAATAGAATAAATAAGGCTAAACATTGTACTTGTATTTCAATTTATCCATAAAAAAGGTCTGAAAACAATTTTTTTATTTAGGATATACTGTTGCGTTACGTTCTGAAAACCTGAAAGAAGTGTGCACAACACTATACCTCCACATTCCTTTCATCTTCCCCATTTAAAAAAGAAATATACCGGCAGTTTCAAAGATGAAGGCAAATATGTGATACAGCAAACTTTGAGCTAGAGGCTTATGGTCCTCCCATGGACTCAAAGATAGAGCCAATAAATAACATGATATCAATGGATTATAATAAAAGCCTGACAAATCAACTGAAGTGGTTGATTACATAAGACTCAAATATGTCTGTAACATCTATCTGTATGTACACACACACACACAGAACAGCTTAATTTACCTGAAGTGAACAGCTTCGGAGTCATTGGAGTGTTATTTGACTTTTTTTTCGAGTTGAATAGTGGTCGTCACCCTTGCAACTTTCGGTCGGCGAGTTGCAGGACTCAGCGTCAGGAAGTATGTTGTGATATCAGGTCTTGCAATGTAACGAATTGCTTTACGGCACTGCACACATACACGCCCCCATTCAGGTGCCGGCCAACAGAGGTGGGTAGAGTAGCCAAAAATTCTACTCAAATAAAAGTACTGAGTAACTGTTGAGTCTGATTTATTTTTTATCACAAGCATTCAATCAGACATAAATGTATTTGTTTTGCTACGACTGTAAAGCTAACCCGTCCCGCCGTTGAGATTGAGTATGGTCACATGACAAGACTACACAACTACGTCCGTTTAGCGGAAGTCTCTCTCTCTCTCTCTCTCTCAAAATAAAACGTTAAAAGGAGGCGTACGTGGGGGTAAAAACAATGACCCGTAGAATACCAAAGAGGTAAAAAGAAAAGTAACAAGCTCATTGTAGCCTAATGTAGCAGTACAGTTTCTCCCAAATACTCTCGCTCCTCTACCCTGTGCCTGAAGTTTTTACTCTTTTGCACAATTGAAGATTTTAAGCTCTTTTTCTTCAAGAGCACCAACATTTACAGTATGTGCAATTCAAGTTTAATCCCAGTGAGCACGCCATAATGTTTTGGACCACACTGACACGTGGTTGTAACCAGGCGACAAGTCTGACAGTTTCTTTACCAAACCATCCACCGTGTCACTTTAACATAAACATGTTTCTTTGGGGCGTTTATCCAGAAACAACTGATTCTACTCTTCAACTATCAAAAAGCTGTGAAGTAAAAAGGGATTCTTGTATCACAGAAGAATGACGGGTAATATTCTGCACTAGTTGAGGCTCAGTTGAATCTAAAGACTGCTGTAGTTTATTAATTGAAACTAAAATGCTTAAGGATCAACACACAGTATGTGCAGTTTTACAGTTTCACCCAAATGAAGTGAATCATCATTCTATTTCTATTTCTATTTCTTTCCTCCACTGCAGTGGATGTAAAGCTGGATCCAGCCTCTGCACACCAGTGCCTTGTTCTTTCCCCTGATTTGAAGATAGTGAGAGATGGAGGAAAGAACCAAATAGTACCTGATGCTCCACAGAGGTTCGACATGTTCGGCAGTATCCTGGGGCTCAACAGGTTGACATCTGGGAAGTCGTACTGGGAGGTGGAGGTCAGCAACAAAACAGGGTGGGACCTGGGTGTGGCAAGACACGATGCAAACCGGGAAACTCTCGCTGAGCCCAGATAACGGTTACTGGGTTACGGTGCATTACGAAGATAAAAAGTACGCAGCCCTGACCGAACCGCCCACCAGCCTCGCACTGACGGAGAAACCTCAGAAGGTGGGGGTGTTTGTGGATTATGATGAAGGTCTAGTGTCCTTTTACAATGTGACGGCTCGATCTCACATCTACTCGTTTACTGAGTGTTCGTTCAGCGGTGAGATTCTCCCATATTTCAGTCCACATCTTAAACAAAACGAGAAGAACTCTCATCCTCTGATTATTTCTACTGTGAGAAAGCAGTAGTAGTTACATAAAGTGCATGTGTTACCGGTGCACTGAAAGTTAGAATGCACCTCTTCGATATGAAATCTGTGAGTTCAGGTGTACGTGATGTTTCATGACTACTGTTCTAGTTACTGTATCCAAGGTGTTTAAGGGTTGTTTACCAGACTTTGCTACTGTATTTGGTTGAGGTGGGGGTGTTTTTATTACTATTTTGTTTGGACTGCAACTAATGATCATTTTGATATATATATATAATATGCTGATTATTTTCTCAATTAATCGGTTGTTTGGTTTGTAAACATGCTGATAATGCGCATAAATGCCATCATAATTACACCGAGCTCAAGGTGATACCTTAACACATTTTTTGTCAAAACAGTAGTACAATATAAATTCAAATTATTCAAATGAAAAGTAGCAGGAGAAGAAAATGCTCAAATTCTAAATATCTCAAATATGTGCTTAACTATGTAGTAGGCAGATGCATTTATACCTTTATATCATCTGCCTGGCTACAATGTTTCTCAGACCACGTCCTTTTAACCTGTGTTGACGCTGCTTTTGTGCAATTTCCACTTTTGTAAATTTTGTAAATGGGGTCCGGCGTCTCCTCATACACCTAGAACAAATTCCTTTATTGCAGTAAATGCTGGGTTTATTGCTAAAAATAAAATAGATACAGAGAGATTGAATGTCTCTTGACCAACTTTGGGGAACTCTTTGTAGAGACTATGGTCTATGTCTACCTCGGTAAAATATGTGTGTTTAATTTCTACACTTTGCCAGAGAGACAAAGGTGGGGCCATCTATCTGTTAATATCATCTTGAGCTTGGTTCATGAAGACCAGAACTTTGACTCAGACAAACAGGGTGACCATGAGATTAAAGGAGTAAAATATTAAGATGGACTTGTTCACTTTTGTTTCAATTAATCTTATACCCAAACTGCCCGGCTGACCTGATGGTTCAGTGAAAGGAGCAGTCGGGTTGCTGTTTGTACAATATCACTGTATTAGTACTGCATCTATGCAAACGGTTGAAACTGCATTAAAAATAACTTTTTAAACTTCCTCTACTGTTGCTTCACAAGCCAAAAGGTGACTGTACAGTATTTTCTCAGCTACAAAAAAATGTAAAAAAAAAATGATGAGGAGGGAGGGTATAAATATCGCTGCACTTCTGTCAGAGACTTCATTTGGTATTCAAGCAGACCAACACAGCAGCATTTAGAATACACAGTCTGGCTGATCAAAGCAGGTAAGAAAACCATCTCTCACAAAAGCAATTGTTTTTTTGTTTTATTATAAGAATCTGTTTTTGTCTTCTTCTACAATATAAGAGTAATAAATATAACATACAGATGAAAAGATGTGGAGGAACATTTTAAAACAATATAATTTAAAATAACTAAAAAATAAATGCAACCTTCCTTAAACGTGTGAGATTACTGAAATGTTTAAATATGAAGTTATATGGCAATAAGCCAGAACGTCTATACAATATTAAAATGCTATCATCTGAAAGCATTTCAAGCCAGTGTGACAATGCTGATTGATTTATGAGAGACTTTCATTTTGCACTTTGTGGATGTTCATTTGAGGTGCTGTAGCATCTAAACATCCACAAAGTGCAAATACTGTTGCATTTTTATTGTATTTAAACAAGAAAACTCATTCTTTCTCTTTCTCTCCAGAAGAGATGAACCTTGTTCTCCTGATCACCATCACGTTTACTCTTGGCCTCGTTCATGGGAACGATACGCCTTGTGCACCTAGCACTGACAACAATGGGTACAACAGATTTGTTTGGAGACACATTGTTCGCCAGAACTTTAACAGAAAATCTAAGAGTCACTGGCAAAGGTGAGTTATGGGTTTAAGCTACAGTTGGTAGCTTTTCTACAAAATAAAGTCTTGCTCAAACTATCACTGTGTGCTGACAGTTCTACATGAGAAAGACGATCTGTGAAAAACTCCTTTTCCTCCTCTTCCTTCCTGTTTTCAGAAACATGTTTTAGTCTACTGTTTAGCTGTAAATGAAAAAGGGAAGTGAATACAGTTGAGCCAAAACCAAGCACTGCTGAACAAAGTTTTTTCACTTACCCGCTAAACGATAGCCTACACCAAAATGTGTTGATCAGAATTGCCTAGTTTGACCGTTTGTCTGCAGTTCACAAGCTGTCATTGACACCACCTTAGAGATTCCTCGGCTCTGATTGGTTGTTTTCCTTTGGCATGCTGAGAAATGCAAATGCCATTGTGCATTTCGGAGCAGTAGGTAGAGGCAGAGGTAGATGTCATAAAACTTGGTCTTACTTTATCAATGCCATCTCATTATACAGGTACATAAGGAACAGTAGACTCTGCGGCAGAACTTACCAGTCCTTCTTCAAGCCCATGTATCAGAGATCTATTGTGCAGATCTGTCAAGGCTATGGCTACCAGCTGATAAATCCTAGAGTAGGTAATTTATGCATCAGTCCCAATCGCCTGCCATTTTATTATGTTGTGGTTGACAACAATTGCGTAGTTCAACATGTACATTATTACCCTAGGAAATATGTTGTTGTGGCTTGTGATAGGATTGTGAACCAGTGCCTTCCTGTCCATTTTGAGAGGTACATCGGCCAAATGCGAAATACGCATCACTGCATGTAAATGCTGCTTAGAGTAGGCCACATTTTTGGAGGTTAGTAGACATTAGATTCCAGATGTCAGGCTCATTAATGGCCTGAAATCTAAAACCTCTGTCAAGCTTAGCTAAACAACGCCTTTTCGCTTACATAAGAAAACATTGAAATTGTCATTTTGTTCTTAAGCTACAATATATTCTCTGTTACATATTTGTTTTTACCATTTCGTGAGATGAGCATGATTAAAAAAACATGTGCCATGCAGGAACGGAAACATAACATTTCATCTAAATACCATGGAGGTGATGAGTTAGAGTATTATATTAAACACGTCTTTACTGAGTCTTACATTTCCTTTCTTGGACCTTAACAGGTGCTTTAAACTTGTGTATGCTTTTCTTCAATGAGTTCGATTCATAATGTCACTCTGTGTGATCCTCTTACTGTCCAACTAATGTTCCCAACATGTATATTCATGTACTTTGTTATTATTGTGAGATTTTTGTAAATCTGTATTAAAATCCTGTTTGTTTTGCATATGTATTATCAAAAAAAAGGCATAAAGCTGCATCAATCAATATCTTTGATCTTTGAATCATATGTACTACAACTTTTACACACCTGCAAAACAGTGTTTTCCATGTTTTTCACCTCATCATATTATTATTAAACGTTTTTAACTTGGTAAATCCCATTGAGATTCGAAAATCTCTTTTCAAGTGAGCCCTGGCCAAGATAGCCGCAATACGGTGTTTTAAACAAAATACTTGTAACATGTAAAACCAAACAAATTTTGGTTTTATGGCATATCTAGGAACGGCAGAGAAGACTTAAAACTAGCTGATGAGAGTGGTATCAATTTTCTCATCTAACTCTCAGCAAGAAGGCGAATAATTACTACTACTACCATTCCTTTGAATTTTATAAAATATGAAATATGTAATATGTGATCTATGTCAAATACATAAACTTAAGCTTTTAAATCAAGTCCATCTGTTTAATCTTATTTGCTAGTTAAATGTGCTTCTGAGTTAGTTGTTTTCTCAGAAACAAGTTTGAAAAAGGTTTCATACATTCTAAACTCCAGAGTATAAGTCCCTTAGAGATAGGGTGAGAAGCTCAGTCATCCGAGAGGAGCTCGGAGTAGAGCCGCTGCTCTTTTGCGTCGAAAGTAGCCAGCTGAGGTGGTTCGGGCATCTGGTAAGGATGCCTCCTGGGCGCCTCCCTAGGGAGGTGTTCCAGGCACGTCCAGCTGGGAGGAGGCCTCGGGGAAGACCCAGGACTAGGTGGAGAGATTATATCTCCAACCTGGCCTGGGAACGCCTCGGGATCCCCCAGTCGGAGCTGGTTGATGTGGCTCGGGAAAGGGAAGTTTGGGGTCCCCTGCTGGAGCTGCTGCCCCCGCGACCCAATACCGGATAAGCGGATGAAGATGGATGGATGGATGTATGGATGGAAGGATGGATGGATGGATGGACGGACATTCTAAACTTTGTTGGGGCTTTAGGTGTAGCATTAGCAGAAGCATTCTTCCCACTTCTAATATTACAACTCATTTGTCATCCATGTCTGTTGTGAGTGTATGTGGGTATTGCAATCCAGTTGTGCAATCCCAATGTTCTTCAGTGTGCTCCAGTCTCTATTCAGTTTCTATAGTAGACAGAGAGTCTACAGCATTACAATCATTTGGGTCAATGGCAGGCTGCAACACAACAACACAAACAGAAAAATAGCAACGTTCATCTTCCAGGTTTGTTTAAGATCACTGAAAGAGCGGGTGGGGATGAATATTTATTTGATTGCTTATTTTTTTTATCTCACTATGAAAGTTTACTTGTAAAAGCTTTATGTACAAATGGTTCATGAGAACAGCCTAAACATTTATAGGGCTTTTAAAATAGTTGGAGTACCGACTTCTGTCACAAGATGGCGCTGATCATTAAAACCTTACCATAAACAGGAACCATCAGACTGAAGAGCAGGACAAAGAAATCCAACAGCTGTGATTGTCATTCAGTAAAAAAAAGCATCAGCAGCCGTGTGGTTCAGTTGGTGTATGTGGGGTTCCACACGTCAAAATTAAAGAACAGAATTCCCTTTACCTTCATATAAAAAATAAAAATAATTCCAAAAGTTTGTGGACAGCCATGAGCCAATAAAGGTAGCACTAGTGGTGGCCACGGTGCAGCACATCCACAGACAGCTCGTATTCACAAATTATTCAATCTTACAATACTTACTTTCTACTGTGAAGAGCGTACAGGCTACTCACAGTTAGTGCTGCTTATAAGATAAAGCATTGTGTATTATTCCGGCGCTGTGGTGATGTATCCCTATTGTCTTTTTCAGTTTGTTTTTCTTAGATTTGACCTATTTTATTTTTTGTATCTTTATTTTTTTAAGAAAAAACAGATTTAATTGAATTCAATTGAATTTTATTTATAGTGTCAAATCACAACAGGAGTTATTTCAGGACTCTTTACAGATAAGAGTAGATCACACTATATTTTTTACAAAGACCCAACAATTTCCATTTTCCACGAGGAAGCATTTGATGTGACAGTGGCAAGGAAAAACTTCCAGATTTAGGCTATTAGACTTGTTGTTTTAGGGTTTTATATCTGTTATATCTATAAACCTGAAACCTGAACATCTGCCTGCATGCATATAAATGTATGAGAATACAACTGCACTAAACCTGTCAAATCTCACAACAATGCTTCATATTCTCTATAGGCTGGAGACCAGTTATGTGTGATGTAATTAAACTATTGAATATTCTTCCCTTATAAAATATTGCAATACACTTATTTTTCCTAAGTAGGCTAAATGCTGTATAACACTACACTCTGTATAATGATGAACAGTAGGCAATATCTGCTGTAACATTTCAGTCAACATTTCTCTGCTGTACAAAGACTTGCTGTTGGTTTTTATGATGTCTGCATTCTAGAACAAAAACAGTATTATTTTATCAATCTTTTTATAATCTTGTCTAAATTTCCCACTGAATTCTGTGACAGAAACCTCTATTTAAAGTGCCCATATTATGCTCATTTTCAGGTTCATAATTGTATTTTGAGGTTGTACAGGAACAGTTTTACATGGTTTCATTTTCAAAAAACACCATATTTTTGTTGTACTCCACATTGCTGCAGATCCTCTTTTCACCCTGTGTGTTGAACTCTCTGTTTTAGCTACAGAGTGAGACATCTCACTTCTACACAAGACTTATTACAGTGTTATTATTAATAATCATAAAACACTACAATTAACACTAAACTAATTAACTGTAAACACATTGGGCTATACATTTTGATACATATAAGTTGAATTTGTTTGGTAATTCTTTCAATAAAAGCATGCTTTTAAAGAAATAATGGATTTTTTGGCACTTTCCACCAATGCGCGTTGTTGCCATATGGCAACAAATTACCAAGTACCCCCCCCCTTCAATTTTTTATTTTTTTTTGCAATTGCATTATTTAAGCATCCTGGAGTAAGCAAAACACATCAAGACATTTTTACCATGTTTAAAAAATAATTCATGCAATAGAGGGTTAACCCCTGGTATATATGTATTTTGGAAATTGTACTTTTTTTGCAATAAAGAAAAAATGATGAAGCTATTGAATATTTTTGTTGTGGACGTCTGTCTTCGGGGTTGCACTTTGTAGACGGTCCCTGCGCACTCGTCTCACACAGAGACCGCCGGTGCTTGTCCGGGTCAGATGACCAATCGTTTGGATGAAAATGAGGTTGTAGCTCGTTGTCTACCTTACCACGGTAGGAAAGAGGCGTCGTTTGTATTTTAATAACGTGTCGCTGATGAGTTATTGATCCCGGAAGTTGGAGTCTATGAATATATTTCCATCTTTACCGGACTACCGGACTGCGGATGATCATATCACGAGTTGTTGGGACGTTTCTCCACAGAGCAGCTGCTGGTTTTTTTTTTTTTTTATAAAGTGCGCAACAAGGAAATAATGCAGCTTCAACAGCGACGACTTGACTTCCTTTTAGTCTCCAAAGCTTCCTATAACGGAGCTATTAAGTATTTGAACCACGTTGGTGCTTTCTCCAGAAGTATTCATCCATAAATACATCCGTTATGATACTATTGTTTATTTCAACCAATGGCGGATGTTTCATTTCGCTGTTGGGGAAGACAGAAGCTAATATTAAAAAAAAAAGAATCCTGAAAATGCCCTGCATGTATGTAAGTGAACATAGAGAAATACCCCAATCACTATAGGCTACTGTCTGTTTCCCCTTTTTGTAAAATTTGAAATGGTTGAGAGATAGGCAATTGTTGCGTTAATGTTCATCTTACTGCTTATTGTGTAACACTACTGTCTGAATATTGTGTCGAATTGTATTTTGATGCTGTTACTGGACCTTTCATGCAAATAGAGAGAGAGAGAGAGAGAGACACAAGACAAGACATAGGCTAGATGAAAATCTGCGGAGGAAATTACACTGTAAATAAATTAATGGCAAATTAAACTGTTCATATATCATATTGTACTATACAAATGAGTAAAATACAGATATTTGTGAAATAGGTCTATTTGAAATGCTTACATTTGAAGTAACATGGCACAAATCTTAAAAAAAAAAAAAAATTCTCTTCTCTTTAAAATAAAAAAATTAAAGGCAGTGTGACAATACTGAATGAGAGACTTTTGCAATTTGTGGGTTTGAATTTGACTGGCGTATTGATATTGTTTTTGAACAACAAACTGCTCCAAAACTCTCCCTCTTTCTCCGTCTCTAGACAAGATGAACATCGTTCTCCTGATCGCCGTCACGTTCGCGCTCGCTCTTGTTCAAGGGAACAATCAGCCTTGCCAGAGGAACAACAACGACAATGCATACAACGAATTTGTTCTGAGACACATCCTTCAGGAGTCCTTTAACAGATATTCAAGGACGGACTGGGCAACGTGAGTTAAAGAGTTCATTGAATCCGTTGTTACATTACATTACATGTCATATAGCTGACACTTTTATCCAAAACGACTTACAATTGCTATATATGTCAGAGGCCGCACGCCTCTGGAGCAACTAGGGGTTAAGTGTCTTGCTCAGGGACACATTGGTTGATGTATCGCAGTGGGAATTGAACCCAAATCTCCCTGCATGTGCCATATCCCCTGCACCACCCATTGTGAAACTACCACTTATTAGATCAAGATAAAACATTACAGGGGTAAGGGGTGAAAAGGATCAAGGGGGGGAATTGGAGGATTTAAATTATTTATTCAAAATGTACAAATAGCTTTTAACGATTATTACTTCTTTCACCAGTAAGTGTAACTTTGAATGCACCACAAGGTTTTAAGTAAACGCAACATTTAGTCACACCTGTGTTGTTTTTCTGTCAACGGCTGTGACCATAGTGCTAGTTTGTGTCTTTTAGCTTAATCCAGCTGCTAGCTAACGGTAGGCTAACATTACTTGCTGCACGGGTCAGCTAGCGTGACATGCAGCTATGCTTCTGTTTGCCTCCAACGTCTGTTTCAGAGCATCAGAGGGCAGCAAAGACATTAAGTTGGCACCAAAATGAGGCACAGAAACCCGCTTTGCTATTCCATCCGGTAAATAACGGCCATTTAGGCACTGGTGCTGTATTAGCATAGGATTTTTAAAGTGAACTATGCAGTTTTTTTAGCTTAATTTACCTGAAGTGAACAGCTTCGGAGTCATTGGAATGGTTATATGATTTTTTTTTCGAGTTGAATAGTGGTAGTCTCACTCGCCCCCTAGCGCCTGTGAGCGGAAAAAACACATTTGCAACTTTGGGCAGGCAAGACGCCGGCCTCAGCATCGGGAAATATTACGTTTTATCAGGTCTCGCGATGTAACAAATTACCTCACGGCACTTCACATGTAGGCCTACACGCCCCCATTCTGGAACCAACTAGCTATAAGAACAAGGTAGCGATGGAGTTTTTCACACTATCATGGCTGAGTCAGCAAAACAAAAAAGGAGAAAGCTAGGAAAGCATTGTAGGAGGAACAGAGAAAGAAACAGAGGAGCTGTAGGGCGAGCTCTACAGAGAAACTTGCCAACCAAAAGCATAGTGCCCCTTTAACATGCGTTTAACATCACGTGAACTAAAAATTGCGTCATCCGTATCTTTTCCCAACAACCCTCCATAGAGATGAATTAGCGTACTTTAAATAACAGCAACAGTTAAAATGTATTTCACACTATTATTATGGTTAAACTTTGCAATTGATCACATGCATTCCGGACCGTGAGTATTGAGCTGTACTGCTATATCGCATTTTTGAAAGTCTGTTTCTACTGTGTCAACATTTCATATATAATTTATATTAATTATTTCATTTTTGATATCACACTACTGCTTTATTTACATGTTTAAAAGTGTCATGAATATAGGTTGTACTTTGTCATGCCGTTGACTCTGCAGTGAAACAATGATCTCATTGTACAGGTACATAATGAAGTATGGACTCTGCGACAGGCCGAAGCAGACCTTCATCAAGGGCAGGAATCAGGTAGATTTGGTGCAGACCTGCAACGGCTCCGGTCGCCCGCTGTTGAACAGTTACAACGGTAACTTCTGCATCAGTTCCATAACCATGCATGTATATGAGCTCAGTGTCGACAAGAACTGCAGAGTTATAAGTCTAGTGAGACGACGAAGATATGTGATTGTCGCTTGTGACAAAGTTGGAAACCTCTGCAGTCCTGTCTATTTCGAGAAGTACATCAACCAAAAGCATGACATGACAGCTAGACCCTGCAGGCCTTAGAAAAGTCAAGTTTTTGGGGGTTAGAAGACATTGGATTCCAGATATCAGGCTCATTATTGGCCTGACCTCAAAAAGCTCTCTGTCAAGCTTATGTAAAGGAAGCTTTTTTGTTTGGCTTACATAAGAAAACATTGCCATATGTTATTGTTCTTAAGATTTTTATACTCCCTGTTACATATTTGAGCCTGGTCATCATAAAATTTAGTGAGATGAGCACGACATCATCTCGTTAAGCACTTTGGTCAACTATGGTTGTTTTTGAACATTCAGGAAAGGAAAAATTATTTTAAAAAGTTCTCTAAATTACATGGTGGAGATGAGTCCCGGTATAATATTAAACATCTTTTCCTCTGTTACTGGAATTTACATTACAAACTTGTCAAAAACTGTTCACTGTTGGGCATTTGACGACCAAACACAAATTTTCCAGCTAGCTACCACACATATCATATTATATCTCGGCCAAATTAAAGGTTATTATCAAAGAACTTCATTGAGATCATTGTTCCACATCCCACTACGATGCTCTGTACGAAATTTGGCAAAGATCAGACATTACGGGGGGCACTACAATTGAAAACTGTTGACTGTTTTTTTTTTTTTTACCTTAGTTGTCACCAAACCTAAAGCTTAATCCGTTCCTTGTATATATGAAACGGTTGTATTCTTCTCCTTCATGAGTTCAATTCATACTATTGTCACTCTGTATAAAACTCTTACTGTCAAACTAATGTTCCCCTCATGTACATCCATGTGCTTCCTTCATTACTGTGAACATTTGTTTTTGAATCTGTATTAAATCCTGTTTGTTTAGCTTTGTATATTCTCAAATAAATGGCATAAAGCTGCATTAATCTATATCTTTAATTGGTTACATTGAATCATACTGTATGTTTTTTTTTTGTTACATACAGAACTACAACCCACCTCTGCAAGTGTAGTTTTCCATCTCTTTTAGCTCATTGTTTACAAAGTATGACATAAAAAATCAGAAACTAGCTGATAAAACATGTTTAGCATTTGGCAGGTAAAGAACAAATGTTTTCCCCAGGAGTTTGAAGAGAAAAAACATTTCAAATGTCTGACTCTGGGAAAGAATGATAACCCACTCTAAAACTGGCTTAGCGTCAATGTTCAAAAAATGCTAAAGAATACAGACATATTTTAGATGTCAGACCTCAACTTCATAATGACCAGTTTTTTCTCCAATCTCTTAACAAAACTATGATGGTGTATTAACATTTCATCGTAGAAGTACAAGTGACTTCCAATGTCAAATTAATTTAAATTCAAAACCTTTTTGGGGCTTTGAGTGTAGCATTAGCAGCCACATTCTGACCGCTTATAATTTTACAACTTGGATTCATCATCCTTGTCTGACATGAGTGTATGTGGACGTTAATCCAGTTCTGAAATCTCTGTGCTTTAGTCAGAGTCAAATGCTCTCAGAAGATCTGAAATGTCAGGATGGAAGAGAGTGTATTTGATCAGTCAGTTTGGTTACATCAACATTAAGATCATCCTTAATAAATAGTATTACAAACATTTACTGGCAATCAGCTAACCTTTGACATCTTAGAGCAAAAATGTATCAGCTCTTTATTGATGTTATAGTTACTTTGCAAATATCCATGTCTTTCAGTTTGCGTAAAAGCAAATCAACCCAAAATAATTAGAGATTTTCTTAGTTTTTGTCTTAATAATTCATTGCAGTTTCGCTGCCATATCCAGATTAGAAGGAAGGACGATAAAATAAATGACCTACTGTATAACAACCATTGATTTCAATCTCTGATGCAACAGATAGAGATACTGTTGGGCTAAAACCTGAATACAGAAAACCACACACACACAGACAATAACACAAGCAAGCAACAAGCACTGTATTCAAGGCAGGATCTGTTGAACTAAAACCAAAGGTTGCAGCAACTCTCTTACCGGAGTACATAGCCAGTTCGGGGTAGCACCAGAGATAACGTACACGGACTTCAGGATCGATGCAAATAAATGAAGATGTGAAGTTGTTTGCAAATCACACTGTATTACATTGGGCATTTGAATTCTTACTATTTGGTTTTACGATACCTCTGCCACAGCATTTTGTCTGCATGTGTTACTTCAGTGCTTTCTATTATCCAGGGTTAGATTTAATGCAAATGATTATGGACTGTTGGACCGCCATCTGGTCCTTCTGTTAGAGGGGCAACAACTGAGCTGAACTGTACCACTGAGACTTGTTCTTTTGTGTTTGCATTAATCTTTCTCCCTCTGTCTCATTCATCTTTCTCCCTCTGTCTCTGTAAAACCTACAACCAAACAATGTGTTGAAAGCAGCAGTAAAAGTTTATCAGTTGCCAACAAAACTCAGCTTCTCAGCATAATTAACCAAATGAAGCAATGGTTAAAGAAGACCAATCTCCTTTTCAGACTCTTTATTTCATGAGCCACCACATTCTGACACATCAGATTTAAAGATTCTCACAATTGGTTGACCAGGAAACCGCTGAAAGTGGTATGGTGGTCTGATCCCCAAACATGAACGTTTGCAGGCAGGCGCACAAACACCATGTCTCTTGGCTGCAGCCGCAGGAACGCAGCGTTTCCTCCATTATCAGCTGTGTCATGTTCTG
Source organism: Percina caprodes (assembly GCA_013375575.1). NCBI lineage: Eukaryota > Metazoa > Chordata > Actinopteri > Perciformes > Percidae > Percina > Percina caprodes. The sequence goes on along the minus strand of JABXJD010000028.1, from coordinate 1,918,403 downwards.
AGCTGTGATCAGTTGTCTTGACAACTTCTTCATTATTCTTGATGAGTTTGAGCCCTGTATAATGTGATCCTCCACCATGATAGAACATAGTAAAATAATAAACACCTGCAACAGGTGCGGTGAAGATACCTGTGGAAACAGCAGAAATCAGACCACAATAATCAGTAGATGTCAGAACTTAATATTAATGTTTTGCCTCAGTCAAATAAAAATGAGTTTGTTGTCTTCCTCAAATCTTGGGTTTTGATGTGTTTTTAGACATCTTGATTAGTAGACAGGAAGGCAGTCCATTTTTCTTTAGGTTAGCATTTTTGGTACTTGATAGCTGCAGTTCCTACCTTGTACTGACCAAAGTTGGAGAAAGAGTTATCTGATGTGATCTTACATGTGTGACTCCCAACAAAGATAGTATACTGTAGAAGTGATTTTTTGAAAATTAAACAATGTAAACCTATTCTAGTACAACCTCAAAATACAATTATAAACCTGAAAATGAGCATAATATGGGCACTTTAAAAACCCCAACCAAAGTACAGACACTAATGTCGACTTACAAAAATATAATTTACCTTCTGTGCTTAACGTGCATCTTCTTCTGATAGCTAGTGTGTGTGCTTGTTGAAAGGGGAGAAAAACATCTAGCCAGGACTCTCTCTCTCTCTCTCTCTCTCTCTCTCTCTCTCTCTCTCTCTCTCTATCTCTTCTCCTTATGGCCTCAGCTGGAGTCTCATTGATAATGATGCACATATGGCCTAAACCTGCAGAAGTATATTACAGTATCACAGTGGTAGGTAGTCCTTTTTAGGAGGGGAGGGTTCCATTTCCCTCTTTCTTCAGTATTTACTTTGGGGGTCAGATTTGTTAAAATAAGATGATTGTTCAACAGTTATTCCATGACTCTTCCAACCTCTTTAAAATGTGCAATCTTCTCATGCACAAACCAACGCCTCGACAGCTTTTTCAAATTGTATTGATTTTACTTGTTTATCTGCTGCAAGTAAAACACTTTTTCAACAACAAAACAAAATAGCATTTGTAGTAACATCTGCTTTTATTCACTAGATTACTTTTTGTATTCAAAACAAAAAGTCTCAATAACATAATGCACTTGTAGCCTAAACCTGCAGGTGACTGTGAGTGTTACCTGTGAATGGACTATAGGCGTCACCGATGTTCGTTATCACTTTTCTGAAGATTAGAGTTGTTTCTGTGTTGAAGGGTCCAATGGATGTATCTCCTCCTCCTGATACTGCGGTGAACATTACCATGGTATTTGCTGCGTGAATAACAAAAAACATAACAAAAGTATTTCCAGTGTCCTATCATAACAAAAACACGAACATCAAATGTTTCTGTGTAATACTGACTAACAACTTCTAGCAATATCGTGAATTATGACTTGTCTATAAGAAGCCATGTTCTATAACAATACTTCCATCTGTAGGCAAGAAGATGTTTTGTTTCAAGTTGATTAAGTAATTGGATGTATTACATCACAATACACAAAATGCAGAATATATTCTCAAATACAATCTTAACTAGAACTGCAAGCAGTTATGCTTCATCGCGTCAGTTGCCCCTGATGACATGGGGAGTGCCCAAAAGCGTAAAAGGTTTCAGCCACAAGGTCTGCGGTACTCTGCCGTATATATACCGTATATGCCGTATATAAATATCCCATTGATACTCAACATTGATTGAGTAGAAGGGTCGAAACTGGTCTACGTTAGCTACAGCACCCCTATCACCGATCTTTGCCAAACTTGGTACAGAGCCTCAGAGTGGCATGTTTTAGCTTACAAAAGCTTGTACAGTTTAGGCTGTAGCGGGAGTTTTAGCGGAGAAGAATAAAAATAAAAATAAAAATCCTTACGAAAACAATTGGGTTCCACAGCCCTGCTGCGTGAACCGTGTAGCTTTGTTACCACGGTTCCTACAGCCTCGGGCTTGGACCCCTAAAAATGTACTATACCTTTCTTCAGTTCCTGAATCTGGGTTTCACTGCCAGCCAATCTGGTTTCACTGTTTTCCAGTCTGGTTTCCACAAGGCTGAGTTTTTGTTTCAGGGAATCTAACTGGTCCAGGACATCACACATGTCAGGAAAGCATGACCGTGGTGAACTATTTTTTTCTGCTTCAAAAGTATCATCTTGGGCCAAAGTCAGGCCACAGAACAGAGAAACAAACAGTAAAATGGTAGACTTCATCTTCCAAGTTAAGCGTCACTCAGTCGCCTTCACTCTAACTGACATGATCTCTCTGGCTGCTTTTATATTATTTGAAATATTGTTAATTATTAACATCCCCTTGAAAAAGGCTTAATAAGCAATGAGAAAATAGTATTACCAACATTTACTGGCATTTAGTTAATCTTTGATATTTGAGAGTACACACAAACATTTCTCCACTCCTTATTGATCCTGCAATGTGCAAAGATCCATTTGTTTCAGTCGGTATTATAGCCAACCTTCAAGAAATAAAGTTAGTTAGAGGAAATCATTTGAATCTGAATTAATTTAGATTATGCACCTTCTAGTTTGAAGACAGCATCTCTGTGTTATTTGTCTTACACTGGGACTTAAACAGTGAAGAGGTTACTGATGATCCATGGTGCCCAGCTATATTTATTTAACATTTAAACACAATGCACAAAATGTATCAATCATTTTTTTGTTCCATTTCTTTCTGTGTGGCTACTGTATCAGGTCATTTTCAAATGTCAGAGTCATGTATTCAAATCTCAACAAACAATAAAGCGCTAAAACACTAATTATTACTCATGTAATTATCACATGTCATCTGTGAAACTTTTATCTTTACTTCATTCACTTGTCTCTCCTGACAGCTGCGTGGTTGGGAGATCCCAAGTTTAAAATATATAATTATACATAATGTTAACTTCAACTCAATATATGACCATCCAAACACACTGTATATCCACAAAAAAGTATTATATTAAAGAAAAGAAATGTGATTTATCTTTTTTTCCCCCCTGCTGAATGTGTACACTCTGTCCTGTCAGTTATCAACTGAAAAGCGTTAGAAGTTTGAAGATCTAATTCTGTTTTTTCAGGTTAAGTTTAGATGCTGAAGCACTTGACCAATAACTGGTGTATTTATATTGTGTTTGAACAACATTTAAAAAACAAAAGCTAATTATTTTCTGTCTTGACAAGATGAAAATCGTTCTCCAGATCACCGTCATGTTCACTCTTGCTCTTGGGAACAATCAGCCTTGTCAGAGAAAGCATAACAACAATCCATATGACACATTTGTGTGCTTTATTAACCAACAATCAAAGCTTAAATGGGAAAGATGACAGTTATACAATAACAGTAATGCCAACTTTAACAGCAATTTTGAAATTTTCTTTTTAGTACGTCAATGGACAACCCGCTCTCACTTCGCTGTCAGCGTCCGATTCAACGTAAAAACCACCCTTGAGTGTGTGTGTAGAACGCACCGGGGAGAAAAGCAGCTACACGGTGCTGGAAGATGATGTAGCACTAAGTAGCAAGGCCGAAAACCACCTAAGGAAGTTGGTTAGGGTAGTGGATGGATCAAACAACACAGGACTTTCACCCAGGAGACCGGGGATCATGTCCTGCGTGTCACGTTTCCTAAACCCAACCGTTGTCCTGCGTGTCATGTAAACGTAAGCCCACCCACGACATTTTCCATAACCTAACTGCATCAAAAGCGATGCTAATAGTCCAAACGCATTTAGATATGATGCTAAAGGAGACTTTTACCGTCAATAACAACGCCAAAGGCACCTGACCAAACGTTTGTATTTAATGCGATGGGAGAGAGAACATGTTGCAATGAAACAACATTTCAAATTGAATAAATTCCTGATTTACTTTACAGTGAAACATCATTCTCATTATACAGGTACATAAAGAGCGAAAGACTGCAACAGACCGAGGCAGACCTTCATCGAGACCTGGGATTATGGAGATGTCGAACAGATCAGTAACGGCTCCGGTCGCCAGTTGTTCCAGTTGTTCCAAACAACAAACTGGCAAACTGTATCTTCCCAGTTTATTCTACCTCGCTCACTATTGCCTTAACTCAGACTGATGTTATCCTTCTAGACACTTTTATATTGTTTAATAATGACTTGCTATTTTTTTTAAATCCCCTTAAAAAAACAAGGATTATTATGCAATGAGTGAACAGTATAAACTACATTTAGTGGAAATCAGTTAACCTTTGATATCCTAGAGTAAACAGACCCATTTATCAGCACTTTCCTCACAGTTACTTTGTAAATATTCATGTGTTTCAGTTGGTATTAAAGCAAATCAAACGTGAAAAAAAGTTTGTTTTTAATCTAAATAATTCATCGGAGTTCTGCAGCCATTTCCAGACAAATTAGAAGGAAAGACAATATAATGAATGACCTATAACAGTCATTGATTTTAATCTCTAATACAACAGAAAACACTATTGGCCTTCTGCACAATGTCTGAACTACTGTATGCGAATGCATGTGTATTTGGGTGTCCATGGGCTGTATTTCCCTGTGTTGTGATTAAATATAAACAGTGTCTAAATAGTAGGATTGGTGCAATAGATGAAGAAGTAAGGTTGCTTGCATTTCATATACAGTACATATCCCAATTTTGTCACAACTTTACTTTTTATTTATGAATCTTTCTCCCTCCGTCTCTGTAAAACCCTACGACCCAAGCAACGTGTTGAAAGCAGCAATACTAGTTTTTCTTCTAGTTGCCAACAAACCATCAGCTTCTCAGCATAATTAACCAAATGAAGCAATGGTTAAAGAAGACCAATCTCCTTTTCAGACTCTTTATTTCATGAGCCACCACATTCTGACACATCAGATTTAAAGATTCTCACAATTGGTTGACCAGGAAACCGCTGAAAGTGGTATGGTAGTCTGATCCCCAAACATGAACGTTTGCAGGCAGGCGCACAAACACCATGTCTCTTGGCTGCAGCCGCAGGGCATAGCGTTTCCTCCATTATCAGCTGTGTCATGTTCTGAGCTGTGATCAGTTGTCTTGACAACTTCTTCATTATTCTTGATGAGTTTGAGCCCTGTATAATGTGATCCTCCACCATGATAGAACATAGTAAAATAATAAACACCTGCAACAGGTGCGGTGAAGATACCTGTGGAAACAGCAGAAATCAGACCACAATAATCAGTAGATGTCAGAACTTAATATTAATGTTTTGCCTCAGTCAAATAAAAAATGAGTTTGTTGTCTTCCTCAAATCTTGGGTTTTGATGTGTTTTTAGACATCTTGATTAGTAGACAGGAAGGCAGTCCATTTTTCTTTAGGTTAGCATTTTTGGTACTTGATAGCTGCAGTTCCTACCTTGTACTGACCAAAGTTGGAGAAAGAGTTATCTGATGTGATCTTACATGTGTGACTCCCAACAAAGATAGTATACTGTAGAAGTGATTTTTTGAAAATTAAACAATGTAAACCTATTCTAGTACAACCTCAAAATACAATTATAAACCTGAAAATGAGCATAATATGGGCACTTTAAAAACCCCAACCAAAGTACAGACACTAATGTCGACTTACAAAAATATAATTTACCTTCTGTGCTTAACGTGCATCTTCTTCTGATAGCTAGTGTGTGTGCTTGTTGAAAGGGGAGAAAAACATCTAGCCAGGACACTCTCTCTCTCTCTCTCTCTCTCTCTCTCTCTCTCTCTCTCTCTCTCTCTATCTCTTCTCCTTATGGCCTCAGCTGGAGTCTCATTGATAATGATGCACATATGGCCTAAACCTGCAGAAGTATATTACAGTATCACAGTGGTAGGTAGTCCTTTTTAGGAGGGGAGGGTACCATTCCCCGCTTCCTTCAGTATTGACTTTGGGGGTCAGATTTGTTAAAATAAGATGATTGTTTATCAGTTATTCCATGACTCTTCCAACCTCTTTAAAATGCGCAATCTTCTCATGCACACACCAACGCCTCGACAGCTTTTTCAAATTGTATTGATTTTACTTGTTTATCTGCTGCAAGTAAAACACTTGTTTCAACAACAAAACAAAATAGCATTTGTAGTAACATCTGCTTTACTTCACTAGCTTACTCTTTGTATTCAAAACAAAAAGTCTTAATAACACGATGCACTTGTAGCCTAAACCTGCAGGTGACTGTGAGTGTTACCTGTGAATGGACTATAGGCGTCACCGATGTTCGTTATCACTCTTGTGAAGGTTAGAGTTGTTTCTGTGTTGAAGGGTCCAATGGCTGAACCTCCTCCTAATACTGCGCTGAACATCACCATGGTATTTGCTGCGTGAATAACAAAAAACATAACAAAAGTATTTCCAGTGTCCTATCATAACAAAAACACGAACATCAAATGTTTCTGTGTAATACTGACTAACGACTTCTAGCAATATCGTGAATTATGACTTGTCTATAAGAAGCCATGTTCTATAACAATACTTCCATCTGTAGGCAAGAAGATGTTTTGTTTCAAGTTGATTAAGTAATTGGATGTATTACATCACAATACACAAAATGCAGAATATATTCTCAAATACAATCTTAACTAGAACTGCAAGCAGTTATGCCTCATCGCGTCAGTTGCCCCCGATGACATGGGGAGTGCCCAAAAGAAGTTTCAGCCGCAAGGTCTCTGCCGTATATATGCTGTATACGCCGTGTATACATATCCCATTGATACTCAACATTGATTGAGTAGAAGGTAGGGTGACCACCTGCTAATAAGCCCAAGGGGGGACAAGGGGTATGTTTCTGAGGGACAATGTGGGACACTGCCTGGCGCAACGGTGCCCCCCCACGGGCAGACTCACTTATACTGGTTTACCCATTTCTAGCACATACCACCTTTCATGGTATATTAATAATGCCCTACGCCCCTGAACATGTGTAATTGCTGATGTAAGCTCATGAATAGGCCAACCAATGTGTATTTTTTTCTAAATAAAGATTTCATAATATTTTGAACATTCAGTGAAATGACAGATACACTTCCACTTACGATTAACTTTAGCTATTTCATTTTATTTTTCATTACAATTTATTCACTTTAAATACATTATAATATAAAATTATAGGACTAACAGGAATTGTAGTTGCTCAACACCACAGGAACAGTTTAAACAAAAGAGTGTTCCCAGTCTTCCTTGTACCCACACCTTCTCTTTTTAACTGATGGTGGGGGAGCTGAGACTGCTCAGACTGGGCTCTTTCTCCAGTTTTCAAATTGGAAAGCGCGTTTCTAAAAGTTCCTTCCCAGTGTCTAGTATGCACGTGCGTGCGCTGTCATGACAACGAATCGGAGGGATTTTAACTATTTTTTTTCGATGTTGCCTTTCTTTAAATTATGTTTATTTCTTTCTTTTATACTGCACTGTAACTTTTATTCTTGTGTTTTATTTGTTTTACTTTCTTTTAACTGTTTTTGTGTAAAGCACTTTGAATTGCCCTGTTGCTGAAATGTGCTATATAAATAAAGCTGCCTTGCCTTGCCTTGCCTATTTGTCTGATTTAAAGTCATATTCTGTACATTCTGGCTGATAGTGACGTTAGAGAGATCACTGATCATCTACAGTCTGTTGTTAATTAAAATCAGCAACAGATCACATGTAGAACATTTTGAGAGCCACTCTGTCATAATTAAAACAAGTGTGTACCAGCTGATACGTGGGTCTGATAACATTTTATTAAATCGGAATCGCAACACAGTGTTTTTGTCACTTCATGTTCAGCCTGAAATCGGATGGAAACTGTCCGACTTTACCGCAGCTTTTTGTCCCCCCCCCCCAGCTGCTGCCGCCTGCTCTCGTCCACTTTACAGGCGAGGCGCAGTTCATCTCCAACGAGCCTATTGTTCGTTTGGCTGCCTGGGGCTCCAAGATATAGAGCGACCAACTTTTTTTTTGAGCAAGCATTGATTACGCGTGACACGGTCTCAATTTGCGGGACGTATGAATTGGGCTTCAAACGCTGTGCATGCACGCGCTACGCGGGACGGGTGGTCACCCTAGTAGAAGGGCCGAAACTGGTCTACGTTAGCTACAGCACCCTCTATCGCCGATCTTCGCCAAATTTGGTACCGAGCCTCAGAGTGGCATGTTTTAGCTTACAAAAGCTTGTACAGTTTAGGCTGTAGCAGGAGTTTTAGGTGGAAAACAAAATCCTTACAAAAACAATTGGGTTCCACAGCCCTGCTGCGTGAACCGTGTAGCTTTGTTACCACGGTTCCTACAGCCTCGGGCTTGGACCCCTAAAAATGTACTATACCTTTCTTCAGTTGCTGAATCTGGGTTTCAATGTATTCCTGTCCTAATTTCATAGAGATGAGGTTTTGTTTCAGGGAATCTAACTGGTCCAGGACATCACACATGTCAGGAAAGCATGCCCTTGGTGAACTATTTCTTTCTGTTTCAGTCGTATCAACTTGGGCCAAAGTCAGGCCACAGAACAGAGAAACAAACAGTAAAATGGTAGACTTCATCTTCCAAGTTAAACGTCACTCAGTCGCCTTCACTCTACCTGACATGATCTCTCTGGCTGCTTTTATATTATTTGAAATATTTTTAAATATTAACATCCCCTTGAAAGAGGCTTATTATGCAATGAGAAAATAGTATTACCAACATGTACTGACATTTAGTTAATCTTTGATATTTTACAGTAAACACTCCGCTCCTTATTGATCCTACAATGACTTTGCAAAGATTCCTGTATTTCAGTCGGTATTATAGCAAATCCTCAAGAAATAAAGTTAGTTAGAGGAATCTCAATTAATCTAGATTAATTTTTTTGTTTTTAATCTAAATAATTAATCGGAGTTCTGCAGCCATTTCCAGACAAATTAGAAGGAAAAACAATATAATGAATGACCTATAACAGTCATTGATTTTAATCTCTAATACAACAGAAAATACTATTGGCTTTCTGCACAATGTCTGAACTACTGTATGCGAATGCATGTGTATTTGGGTGTCCCTGGGCTGTATTTCCCTGTGTTGTGATTAAATATAAACAGTGTCTAAATAGTAGGATTGATGCAATAGGTGAAGAAGTAAGGTTGCTTGCATTGCATATACAGTACATATCCCAATTTTGTCAGAACTTTACTTTTTATTTATGAATCTTTCTCTCTCTGTCTCTGTAAAACCCTGCGACCCAAGCAACGTGTTGAAAGCAGCAATACTAGTTTTTCTTCTAGTTGCCAACAAACCATCAGCTTCTCAGCATAATTAACTCAATGAAGCAATGATTAAAGAAGACCAATCTCCTTTTCAGACTCTTTATTTCATGAGCAACAACCTTCTGATGCATCAGATTTTAGGATATAATGGTTATTGAAGTATTTATGAAGTGATCCCAGATTTTTTAACATCCATCTTCAAAAATGAATAGATTTACGAGATTCTCACATTTAGGCGACCAGAAAACCACTCAAGGTTGTAATGTAGTCGGATGCCCAAACATGGGAGTTTGCAGCAAAACGTACGTACGCCTGGCCTCTTTGCTGCAGCTGTATGATGTTCAAAGATTGATTTTTCACTGATCTTACAAGACAAACGGGAAAGAGTGTCAATATGTTTCTAATCACTTTATTTTCAGCTTGTGCTTCTTCAGCATATATCTGAGCTGTCTTATCTGTAAAAGCACGATGCACCAATTAATTCTGAATATATCAAAAAGGTTTTGTACTAATTCAAGTAATTGTGTTTCCCCTTCGAGGGGAACTCGAACTGCGTCGGTTACGACACTATGGGAAAGCCTTTAGGCATGACAGGGCTGAATGTGAATGAAAACTACTCCAATCCTATTGGTCCTAGTGAGAACGGTAGCATGTGACGGCATAACCGTAGGGACATATAAGCACACCGGCACATAGCTCATTAGCTCTTTCTATGAAGCAAGGCACTCCAGGCGGGGTGAGGCGCGGTGAACCGACGCAGTGTCTCGTTCCCCTATCTCGGGGAACAAGGGTTACATACGTAACCGAGGCGTTCCCAACCGGGAACTCGGGCTCAAACGGTTACGACACTATAGGCTTTCCCATAGTGTCGTAACCAACGCAGTGTCTCGTTCCCCTATCTCGGGGAACAAGGGTTACATACGTAACCCGAGACGATTTCCTCTATTCTTCAATACAGTCTTTATATTTTGCTTTACCTTTGTTTCTCAGTTCCAGGATCTGGTTTTCACTCTCCTTCAGTCTGGCTTCACTGACCGTCAGTCTGGTTTCCACAGATGTGAGTTTTTCTCTCATGGCACCAAACTCTATCAGGAGATCCCACATGTCAGGATAACATGACTTTGTTTCACCAGTTTCTTCTGTTTCAGTAGAATCTGTAGCATTAAACTCGTGGGCTAAAATCAAGCCGCAGAACATTGACACAAACAATACAATGGTGGAATTCATCTTCCAAATTGATCCAAGATCGCTCAATCACCTAAACTCTGACTGATGTGATCCCTCTGGTTGCTTTTATTGTGTTTATTGAAGACCAGTTAATTTTTAACATCCCAGTCGATGGTTATTGAATTTACTTTATTATCGTATTGTTAATATCAGTGGATAAGCAATGAGGAAATAATAATTTAGTTACTGGCAACTCAATTGTATCAATCATTAATGTGATTCATCATCTTCCAAATTGATTCACCGCGCTCTGAACTCTAAATGATCTGATTCCTTTGGCTGCTTTGATGTGGGGCTTTACTGTTGTTATCATATCATTTTTATTGTTAAGGTTGGTGGAGGAGCAATGAGGAAACTGGCAAATCAATTTTATCAATCATTAGCGTGCCCAAATCTCTTACTCGTGGCTGTTTTCCTGACATAAAGGTTGGAGGTGTGGTACATTTTAGGGGGTTTTAGCTTCAAGGAAACAGTAGCAAAAAAATAGAAATAAATAGAATAAAAAGTAATTTATCTATTGATTGAACAATAAGTATTCCTGTAATCCCCTTTTTCTTTAGAAAATTCCAGGTACCTGTGTTGAAGGTACCACATTAATCCTTGTGCATTTGTGTTCCAGTCCTCATCAACCCTTTCTTTGTGATATATTTATATAATACAATATGTCACATTTTGATAGAAGCCGTGGACTTATTTTAGTTGTTGACACCTATCTTTTATGAATTCCACTGTCCGTTAATCAAAATGGAGACCTTCATTGTCTCACCATCTAGTGATTGTTTCTATCATTCAATACTGTAGCTAAATAAAGTACTAAACGCTTCAACACTGTTAATCATAACGTTCTACCTGATAGTTCAGGAAAGTGTGGAGGACTTTCAGGCACAGCTCTAAACTTGCTTTGGCCATGAACTAAGAATCAGATTGAAACATTTTTTATCTTACGTCTTGCTCAAATTTGGGCCAAACATTGAGTCTTGATGTGCTACTAATACACACACAATGATTATTTTTATTGTCTTGCAGAAGAAAATAAAATTCCAATTTAGGATCAAACTTTTATTTTCTTTATTATCTCCACGGGAAACTTATTGTAGCGTAAAAAGATCAAACAATTAATACATTATGATAACATTGACAACACAAAGAAATAGAATAAGACTTATAAATAGAATGGAATAATATATAATAGAATATAAAAAGAGTATGATAAAATATGACAAAAATCTCACAAACATTCTGCTGACCAGAATATGTAACGTTCTGCCGCTAGCTGTCTCTCAATCAAAACAAATGAAGTTACATGGAACTATAGGAGTTGTAGTTTTCATTGTTAAACTCCATCGTCGATTAGAATGCATCTGTTCATGTTAGAGTTTACCCATTCATTATTCACGTTACGTTTAATAATAATAATAATGAATTTAATTTGTAATGCACTTTATATTTACGCAAATCCCAAAGTGCTACATGGTAAAACAGGTAAGTGCTAAAATAAAAACACATGGAGAGCATGAAAAAAAAAATGTTTAGTAACATTTATTCATGTCATTCTAATATAATTGCTGCAGTTTCCCCAACATAATTACATTTCCTTGATTTGATTTGTATTGGTAGCTAGCTGACCAGTTAGCTAGCTAGTGAGCAAGCAAACTAACATTAGCCAGCAGCTTAAACCACATTATCACAATATGTTTTACATGTCAATGTCACCGGGGTGAAAGGGGATTGTTGTAACGTTACTCAATGACGCTGAGAACTGGGTGCGGGGGGGGGGGGCATGGTTGGCAAATCTCTGGGATGGCGAGGACCTCTGAATGGTCCGATGGCCGATGTTGTGCTGCAGCAGAAGATCTCCCAGCTGCCCTCCATTATCTCCACTTAACTTTTTGTAATATTTACTAGTTGTTTTGGTGCCTAACCCCCCTTTTGTTGGGTTAATTTAGAAATTTGGCAGGGAGGAGATTTTTGGCAAAAACTCCGGTAAGGCTGACGGAGGCGTAATGTTATTGATTGACTTGGGTGCCTGGGTCTGATGTGGTCTGTTTCCAAGCCAAGCATTAGCATTAGCTAACATTCAAAACCAAGCATTACCATTAGCTACTTCAACCAGCACTTTGTAATAGTCCAATGTTTTAAGCTGGATTGATCAATATTGAAACCAATCAATACCGATAAATAAGGTCTTTACTGTGTTGCAAAGTGCATGTCATGAATGCCAATTTGATGCCATGTGGCAGAATAATAATAATAATAAAATATACTGGGTATAACTCTTTCTGTGACATTGTATAATTTACAATTACTGTTGAATGTATCATCTGTATGTAATGTAATGTATGTATGTAATGTATGTTTTGGTTTTGACGGAAGTTAGAGGAACCAGAGGGGTCAAAGTTTATATGACCAACTGACAGGAAACAAAACAAAACGTTCCGTGTCAAAAATAAAATTACAGATTTTTCTTATAGACAGTTAAAGAAGTGGACCAACAGATCCCGTTGTTCTGGATGGAGAACAGTGAAGGAAAATAGAAGCACTTTTTTTTTTGCTGGCTAGGCCTCCAACTGAGATTGACGACGTAGTTGTGACGTCGGCAACGTGTCTTTAAGTTGTAAGTCTTCTGGTAGCTGTGCCAAGAGAAATCTCAATCATTCCCAATCAGCAGAGACGGAGAGGTAGGTATATGTTAGGAGATAACATAGGCACAGGCTAATTACTGCTAACTAACATGCTAGTTAACGTTAGTAATTAAACCTAAACAGCTAATGGAAGTCCAAACTGTCTGTGTGCTTCTCCTGACAATACGGTGATTTGTCGACTATGCGACGGTAAGTTGTGTGGTTATGACGCAATCGTTAGCCTATTTTTACAAAAACGTCTGCTACGGAGCCATAACGTGAGGTACAAGGATGCTAACTGCAGGTGATGGCTTCGTAGCATTAAAATGGCGCCATGGGAGCTACGCTTAGCGAGGAGAGGCTTACCCCTTTGATTTTTCTGGGTTTGAAAATTGTTGGAAACATTTGGGATAGTGTAAGTAAACAACTCAACAAAATATATAACATATTGGTATAGTCCTTTTTAGAGTTTTAATTTAGAAATTTTACAAATTGTAGATTTAAATTAACACCATATGTCCAATGTTACAAAATCTCCTAATTATAGTGTTAAACATTATCGCCTGTCTTGCAGCACTTGAATAAAAAAAAAAAAAAAACCAAAGAAAATGTTTCCTATTACTCTAATTTCATCTTCTAGGTTGAACAAATGTAATATTTCTTGAGCAAGATATCTAATCTGTCTAAGCTGTAAAGACACAATGCACCAATCAATTCTAAATATATCAAGAAAATAAAGCAATATTCAAATCTCCTCTCTTACTTGTTTGCTGTTTTCCTGAAATAAATCTGAGAGGTTGGAGGTGTGGTACATTTTAGGGACCTCTAGCTTCATGGAAACACTTGATACGCTGCTTTATTATCCAATTCTTAAGCTCAGTGCAAAGCAATGGCAAATTATAAACAGTAAATACATTAACTTGTAAATCACTTTGGTCAATCATGAGTGTGTAGCTCAAAGATTGAAATTGTCTTTGTTTTTCACTCACAAGACATGTTTATTTGTAGGGCACCTTTCAACAACCTGGCAATTCAAGGTGCTTAATGTAAAAAAACGGGAAACACAAAGAAAAACAGAAAAACACAGGAATAGAATTTAAAAAGAGTAAAATATCACAATGATACAAAGTTATCCCCCTGACTCAAATGTCCCAGGATGTAACAGAAACCTCATGATAAACAAATGAAAAAAAAAAAAAAAAAATATATATATATATATATATATATATATATATATATATATATATATATATATATATATATATATATATATATATATATATTTGTTAGATATCTGATACATTTACAGGAACCCTAGCTTCTAGGGAACAGTTGCAAAAATCGATCAATCAAATCCTTTTCTCATTTTATGACTTGTTTTTGAGATTGCTAAACTATATTGCCCTGGACCGTAGATTATTGACAGGCACATAAACAGACTATGATCCATGTCATGCTGCATAAAAACATAAAGATTTGTATGTCTCAACGTCTCAGCCCTGTGATTGACTGGCGTCCTGTCCAGGATGTAACTCGTCTGTCGCCCAGTGTCAGGTGGGATCGGCTTCACTTTGTTACCCTCCAAAGCATGAGAGAGTACAGAAATTGGATTGACTATGAATTGCCTTTGCATGTGAAACGTGCAAAAAAAATGAACCTAACCCTTGCCCACAAAGAGACAGAGTAGAGTAGAACTCCTGCACTGCTTCACTGCACAGGCTCGGCACAACACCGGGTTCTGATTACAAGTGCCTCAATAGACACAAAAAGGGTCGCTTTACATTACAATTCTCACTTTACTTGTTTAATACTTGTTTTATTTTTCCTTTCTGTGCAGTTGTTGTGCAATGCCACTAAAATCTATCATTTGTTTAACCATCTATCAAGTTTTAGAATTCTATATTCTGTGAATTCAAATAAAAGGTTTGTGGCATTTGATTGGTTTAATAAAAAGATAGCAAACCTACAGTATACACCACTTTTGCATTCTCATATAAGTTTTAAATTTAAAAAAGTTGAAAGGATTAACAATCTAGGACAATAGAAAGTTTAAACTGTGTATGAAAAATTCACAACATACACGGCCAAAATTTACAATAAGTGCATTATTTAATCTGCAATATAGCACGTCGTTTATTTGTGATAATTGGAATGAGTTCAAAATGAACCTACAGCATTTTAAATACTTAGATCATTTCAGACAGTGACACAAAACGATAAAGAAAAAAAGAAATATATCTATGATTTCAGATCTGTTAAGCCATTTAAAATTGTGATCATAATGACAAATGAATCATATAACACTTTTTCCTCAATCCTGATTGACCAAAAAACCGCTGAAGGTGGTAATTGCACTGTTTCCCCACACATTTGTATTTGCACCTAAGCGTACAAACACCTGGTCCCCTTGCTGCAGCTGGATGAACACTGCGTTGCCTCCATTGTCAGCCCCGTCATTCAGTGTTTGGTGGTCATAGGCTGTCACAACACTCTGGCTGTTCTTGATGAGGATTAGACTCACTGGGTGTGATCCTCCGGCATGATAATGAAAGGTGAAGTAGTAAAGGCCTGTAATGGGCGCAGCGAAGATGCCTGTGGAAACAACGTTTTATTCCAACAACGTTCTGACACAGCTTTGAAGAAGTCCTTGAACATTTCTTGGAGAATGTTTGGGTGGATCACATTTAAAGTGCAATCTCTACTTATTGCAACATTCTATAGCAATTAAATTCATCTTCACACTTAAGGCCGCTGGACCTCTTTCTATCATAGCATCAACACAACTTTCCAACAGAAACATTTCAGTTTATTTTATTTCAAACAGGGAGTCTAGAGCAGTGATACTCAGCTGAACATTTTCCAATTCACAATATTTCGTATATGGGTATGTGATTGTTTTTTTCAAACAATGGTCTTTTAGAAAAAGATTATAGTCGTGTATGTGAGAGAGTATAGCATTGTATGTGTGAGAGTATATTCATGTATGTGTGAGAGTATAGTATTGTATGTGAGAGAGTATAGTTGTGTATGTGAGAGTATAGTAGTGTGTGTGTGAGTATAGTAGTGTATGTAAGAGAGTATAGTCGTGTATGTGAGAGTATAGTAGTGTATGTAAGAGAATATAGCGTGTGTGAGAGTATAGTAGTGTATGTAAGAGAGTATAGCGTGTGTGAGAGTATAGTAGTGTATGTAAGAGAGTATAGTAGTGGAAGTGAGAGAGTTTGATTGAAACAGAAGGATTATTGATTATTGATATTGACTCGTATTACTCGTGTAATACTTGTATTCGACAAAAGTGCTTTATCCGTACCGGATACTTGTTTCAGTCGAGTATCCGGCGCATCTCTACATGATAGTATGTGTAAGACTTGATGATGAATTATTTCCTAGCCGGCCTGTCATATTAAGATCCTATACTTTGCGTTGTTGTAGTATCAACAGGTATTAAGGCATTTACGATTTACAATTGCCTACCGTTACACAGTCATCCCTTGATTACACATTGTATTACCTTGTTATGATAAGAAGTGACCCAGACAATGTGCCAAACATAATGTGCCACATGAAGAGACAGTGCAGCATATGACAGTAGCAACAGATGAGAAGATTTGGGTCTATGGTGACCAGGTCCACCTCACACAAACTTCCTTCTCCCGCACACTTACACATCACACACTTACACACACACACACACACACACGCACACACACACACATATTCACACACACGGCTCAGAGTGGGGCTCTCCGGATGCTCAAAAGCCAGCCACTGGAGGAGAATTTAAATTACCTAATTTGTATAGTGTTGGGTTTATAAAGTAAGACAATATAGTGTAGAGATCATATCAGTACTACTGTACTTACCAGTATGTTCGTTGTAGGCATTGCCAATGTTTGTTATCACCGTTTTGTAGATTAAAGTTGTGTCTGTGTTGAAGGGTCCAATTTGTTGTCCATTCCCACCTATTGCTGCACTGAATGCTACCTTAGTTGTTTCTGTGTCAAACAAACCATTGTCATCACATTATTTTTGTAAATGTATTTCCATACTTTTTCATTTCATTTTATTGTTTTCCAACACAACTTATAAATATCCACTGATGTATTTTATGAATCAGAGAAAACATTTTACTTTACCTTTTTTCTTCAGTTCAAGGATCTGGTTTTCACTATCCTTCAGCCTGGTTTCTATGACTCCCAGTTTTTCTCTCAGGACACCAAACTCTTTCAGGAGATTACACGTGTCAGAGAAGCATGACTGTGTTTCACTAGTTTTTTCTGTTTCAGGAGTGTTACCATCATCTTGGGCCAAAATCAGGCCACAGAACAGAGAAACAAACAGTAAAATGGTACACCTCATGTTCCAAGTTGATTCAACTTTTCCCAGTTGCCTAAACTCTAACTGATATATCGCTGGCTGCTTTTATATTGTTTACAGATGGCCTGCTAATTTTTAACATCCCCTTGCAAAACAAGGCTTATTGTGCAATGAGAAAATAGTATTACCAACATTTACTGGCAATCAGTTAACCTTTGATATCCTAGAGTAAACAGACACATTTCTTATTGATCTTTTAGTAACATCACAAAGATGCATGTGTTTTAGTTGGTATTGTAGCAAATCAATCAAGAAATATAGATATATATTCATAGTATTACAGACTATAGAAAACCCCTCTCTTCCCTAGTGAATGTCTCTATGTCTCTCTCTATTGTACAAACCACAAACCACTATTTAAGCTTCACTTCTGGTTTGAAGGCCTTTATCCCAATGTTATCTCTGTGTGGGTTACTTATCTTACATCGGGATATACACAGTGCAGAGATTACTGATATGATCTGAAGCTCGCAGCTTTATTTATTAAACAGTTTCACAAAATACACACATTCCTTTACATTAATACATTTGTAAAAAATAAATGAATCAATGTAATTGTTTATTCAATTTTCCAGTCATTGCAGAATAAAACAACAATCTTAATAATATAAATCATGAATTATATATTTAAATGAGGGTTTTTTTTCCCTGCTCTTTGTTTTTGTCAGGTTTTGGTTACATTCCCACAGAGATTAAGATAACTGTTGAGATATCTGATTTAAGTCCATTTGCACAATAAAGCTTTCATCCTTGTGACACAAAGTACAGTAGTACATTTATCAGGACAGACTTATTTTCAGAAGATAATAAGACAAACATCCTTCTCTCCTAACTGACTGTTTAGTGGTAATGAATGAATCCTTAATTTTATTATATATTTTTTTGCGTTATTGATGTGTAAGCCTGACTCACATCCAGATGTTGGGTCAGGGAACTCACCAATGGCAGGGCTCAATCTGAGGGGTGGGATTAGTAAATTATGCAATTCTGTGCATTTCTAATAGTTAAATAATTGGATTAACCCACATTTGACCCCAAAAAAAGTCTATCAATCATCAAATATATTTATATATGTTTTTTTACAATATGTCTCACATCACACTTTTGCATTATGCTTTAAAGGTAAACATTGCCCGGTGGTTAAAGGCAGAAATGGCCAAAAAGGTATCTTAAAAAAAATAAAAAATTCAAATACCTCTCAGACCTTGTCTAATTTACCTGTGCATCTGACCTCCGATCCACGCAGGGTTATTGCGTGCCAGACGCTGAATCCAAAGTTCCTGCTGTCTGTTGTGTACAGATGCTAGGTTTGCACGAAAAGCGTGACAGGATCTCTAAAGTGGAGATACACATACAGAGAGTTGCCAAGAACAAAAAAACCTGAGTCATATGAGAAAGCAGAAGAAGATGCAAAATGTGGGTGCAAAATGTACAAGTCAAATTAAGCAGAATAAACATAGAGAATAATCACTCTGCTCTCAAATCATGACTGCCTCAGCCACAGCCCAGCTGCAATATTGCATCATGTGGACCTCTTGGCAACATGATCTCCTGAAATAGACAAGCAAGGGCAATGTTCAGTCTCAATTTTACAGATTAAATGTAAAAAGTTGGACTAAGTGTTTCTGTCCCATTTTCTCTCTAGGCATCTAGAAAAGTAATACAGCAAAATGTATATAAAATTCAATGTACATATCAAAGCCTGGTGTGCTTTAATAGAAATCTGATGTCCTCTCAGGACAAACAATTTGACACAAGAGTAAGTGCCTTTTTGCCACAAAAGTGTATTCAATCTCTTTTTCTGCTTTCTCTTTTAAACACTAAATATTCAGAGTACAAAGACTGCTTAACCACTCCTACTCACCAGTAGTCAGATCCATCATGGCAGCAACAAGTACGGACACAACTAGCATCTTCATGGAGAAGTTGATGAAGGCGATCTTTGATAGAAAGAAACAAACGCGTTAATAAGACTTGTATACAGAGAAAAACTACCCTTAGCAACTGTCAATCCATTAAAAGAGGACAGAAAATAAGAATTGATAGCAAACCTTTTGCAAAATTGTCTTCTTCCTTAACAGTGTCACAGAAGTATCTTGCAAAAGAAAACCTGTCTCTTATATACAGTTGCTTATCCTGCCAGAACCCTGATCTGAGGTCACACACACTGACCATGCACAAAAACACAAAGACAAATGCACAAAAGTGTCCAAACAAGGTTATCAGAAAACGGTATGTCACTGAAAACACAAGTGACAGATTCATTCAGCTTTTCTCCTCCACACTCATCCTCTCTTGGGTCTCAGTCACTGAGCTTGTGGATAATTTCAATTGTAAAATAACAAATGTTATAAATGCCATTGCTCCCACTAAGGTCAAAGCTGTCTCTGGTAAGAAAAGATCTCCATGGAGAAATGCCACACTGATCATATTTTGACGAGTGGGTAGAGCTTGGGATGAGCGAGTAGTGGATATGACTTAGAACAAATAGAGAAGCGTATCCTGCTTAATCATCTATTTTTCTAAATTGGACCAACATTTACAAAATGAACATCATGTTATATTGAAGACTTGAAACTAGAAATTGAGACCATAAACTCATTAGGAAAACTTACAACAAGTCAAGTGAGAAGTAGGGTCATTTTCTTTTTTGGCATTTATTTGAGAGGACAGCTGAAGACTTGAAAGGGGAGAGAGAGGGGGAATGACACGCAGCAAAGGGTCAAACCCGGGCCCACTGCATCAAGGAGTAAGCCTCTATACTGTATATGGGCGCCCACGCTACCAACTGAGCTATCCAGGCACCCAAGTGGGGTCACTTTCACATAGAGTCTATGTGAAAGAAGTCTGATATACAGTCTATGTCATAGACTGTATGTCAGACTTCTTTTTTCAACCATTGGAGTCACCCCCTACTGGCCATGTAGGTTTAGGGCACTTGGATTCACTTCTCAGGCCCGGGGTTTGCTGCTTGGTTCTGAAACAGGTGACAACTGGATTTCAGCTGGCCCAGACAAAATTAACAAGCATGTTCTTAAGATACTGACCATGTAGCGCCTTACATTAAGTACTGTGAGCCTTACGTCCTCATTTTTAATTAGTCACGGTAATACCATATACTGCGGTAAAATAGGGAGCAGGTTTGATGGTATCAAAATACGGAGTCCACTAAACTCTAGTATGGACTGCACAACACCCTTATCCATTTGGGCAAAAGGAGTGGGGACTGCTGATTTCAGTTGACCAGAAGATGATCAGATGTAAATGGGATGTAAATACAATATGTCTCCTCTGTGTTTGTGATTCTTGTGTTGGTACAATGATATTCATGTCCCTGAAGTTCCCCGGGACTATGGATAGCCAACATCAGTTAAATGCAGCTGAAAAAGGTCACAGTTTTTTTCAAATGAACGCACTTCTTGTTTGCAAAGATAACGTTTCTCTTTCTGTGCACTGAAGAGGAATTATAGTTCACACTTGGTGTGTGTGTGTGTGTGTGTGTGTGTGTGTGTGTGTGTGTGTGTGTGTGTGTGTGTGTGTGTGTGTGTGTGTGTGTGTGCACGCAACAGGCTCAGATATCTCATAATCTCATTATTATTGCTAAATATGTATGTTGGTATACTAATGCTCAAACTTCATTGCCTGCAGCCCACACACACACACACACACACACACACACACACACACACACACAGTATAAATTGTAGAGCATCTCATATAGCAATGAAAACAACAAACACCATTGGTTTTTAAACATTTTTGTCTTTTTTTTTAATATAAGAGCAGAAACAAATTATTTAGTATTTTTTTTTTTTGCTATCCGGTACCTTAATCCTTTTACAAGATTGTAATGAGCTTAAGACTGTCCAGTGAGTTTAGGTGTAGTTCTCTTTAAAAAAAAAATAGTACAAAAAAGTATTTGTTTCTTCTCTTCATCAATCATCAAGTAGAAAACATGTCATTGAAACAGGATTACAGTTAATTGGAGAAAATGACAAAAGGGGTGAACATTCTGTGACATTAGCTAGAAAATGTCAGGGAAGTTAGTGTCTGTTAGCCTCTCATATGCTGCTCACGTTCATTGTAAACCTCAGAGGTGAAAGACTAGCATATTTCAATACAGTAACAAAGGATGTCTAACATTTTAAGCTGCAACCCTGTTCATCAACAGAGATGCAAATCCTCTCCTTGTCTGACTGACAGTAAAGGTTTCTCATAGGGCCATTATATTTGTCCCTTACCAGCAACCATACAGGAAGCAAACAGACACAGAGTGTGTTTGCTGCAAGATTTTAGAAGAAAAAAAACTGCTGCTACTTTTGGGTTTCGCCATTTCTGGCAAAATTATAGTGAAGTGAAAAATGGTAAACTTTTATTCATCATCGTCATCGTCATCGTCATCGTCATCATCATCATCATCATCATCATCATCATCGTCATCGTCATCGTCATCATCATCGTCGTCATCATCATCATCATCATCATCGTCGTCATCATCATCATCGTCATCGTCGTCATCATCTTCATCGTCATCGTCGTCATCATCGTCATCATCATCATCATCATCGTCATCGTCATCTTCATCGTCATCATCATCAGGGTCAATCTTTCCTGACAGAACGTCCTCAATCCACTGCTCCAGCTCATCAGCTGTGGGCATGTCATCCTGGTCATCCATTTCCATCCACACGCTGTCGGCCTGCCGATAACACACAGTGGCACTCAAATATTTATAGAACGACAAAATGTTTTTAGGTGCCCAGTTTACAGCTCAAAATGGCAGTAAAATAACAAGTAGCATGCACAGACTACATCTGGAGCAGCGGCTTGTATTAAAACGCAGAAAAATTAAATCTTGATTGGAATCAAGTGTTTTTTTTTATAGAGTGTCAAATAGTTTGAAAAAATGTTGCAATATTTTTTAGATAAGTCACCGTTAAAGCAAGCTCAAGCCCCTGTGTCCACATAGCGTTTTTAGCTATACATATTTTTTCTCAGATTATTATTAAAACTGTTTGCATAAGAATATAATTTTATACTGATCACTCTAAGCAAGATGACCATGGAGCCATCGCCTGTCCTTGTGAAAGGCACAAGGCATGTTTCTAGTGGAAGAGCAGGTAGAGGAGATTCCCAGACCTAATGAGATAAACTGACAACATCCACTTTGCTATGACTTTGTATCAACATCAACTTTGTATAAATAAGCAGCTGTTGAGAGCTTCCAGTTAGGCCTTTTCTGTACTATTCTGTAGTTTGGAAACTATCTCCTTGTGTTCACAAGTAAAAATGAACTTTGATATAACTTCAGTGGTCTCTGTCTATTCTTGAAAATGTAATGATTCTAACAGTTTCCAATGCAGAGACATCATATGTGGCGCCTAGAGAGAAAGCGCCACGGGCATTGGTTTGAAATGTGCTGGGGACAGAGACGCATTTGGAAGTGCATTTTCAGAAGTGCTGGGTACAAAGACACATTCATTTTTTTCCCTTTTCTTTTGCGCTGGTCATGTTTTGAAAGCCGCTGTCCTGTAGCTTACCAATGTAAATTAATAAAAATGTAGCTATACAAAAATGTGACAATGTCCAACACGTTTTATGCATCTGTCCCTCAATGTACATATGGTTATGGGTTTTCAAAAAAAGAGGTGTGACAAAATTACTCATGACGAAATCTGATAGGTACGAGTACACACCGTCCCCACCGGAATCAACGCCTATAGAAAGTGCTGAACCCAGTGTATTTTTTTTAGATAATTCTGACTTCTTTGCGCTATTAGCACTTCTAGTTGTAAATCTCTCAGAAAAAAAATGCTGAAAAGCCCATTTGTGGGACCATATTGGCCCGACACTGAATGTTGCTGTACGTATTGTAAGTTAATTGGTAGCTATCTATTCAGTCCTGCGTTAACACAGCGCTAAGTTAGCTACCTAGCTAATTTTAATGTACGATGTTAATTGGTTGTCGTGCTCTCAATCAGACACACTCTTTGGCCAATCATGAGTTGACTGCAGGCAATTTAGGGACGGGGGTTGTCCTCTTGACACCCTCTCACTCTTTGTTGCCATAACCACTCACGCATCCAGACTGGGTTGCCTCGTTTCCGATGCGCTTTCAGCTGTCTGTAACATTGGTCGCTAATTTGGTTGCGCGACATAGGAAAATAGGGTACAGGTTGAAAAAAACATTAATGTCATTGTCATAGAAACTAAAACCCAGCAGCAGGGTGGTACAAAGTGCTGCACCCATCTCATGGGATGAGGCTGGGATGAAGCGCAGTGTTTTGCTTAACTTTTTTGAAAGTTTGACAAAAGCACAGACACTGTAAGACTTTTATACCATGGTAATGAGAGAATACTCCAGTATCAGAATGTTGGAACTTGATTCACAAAAACTTAAATTTACAAATGCATTCCTCTTGATAACGCTTACTTACTCACTCGTCCTGTGTAAGTTTTTTTTTAGTTTTAGGTGTTTGCAAGGGGAGTTGGGAAAGGATGCTTACGTCATCAACATCAACCACACCAATGTGAGGAGAAGAGAGGTCGATGCCAAAGGTCTTCTCCCAGTATGGCACCAGCTGAAAGAGAGATACAGACAGATGGTTAGGCTTGTATATCCTGATGCTATTAAGAATGACATTCAAAGTAGTCTTATATATATATATATATATATATATATATATATATATATATATATATATATATATATATATATATATATATATATACTGTATACATATATACTGTATGCATAAATACTGTATACAATACATGTATATATATATATATATATATATATATATATATATATATATATATATATATATATATAAACTGTATACATATGTACTATATGCATAAATACTGTATACATATATAAGTGAGGGGTACCAGAGGGAAATTGTCAGGGTCAATCCAGATGATGCTGAGGTTGGGGTTGTCAGTGTTTTCGCGTGCCACCTCCTTCAGGATTTCCAGGAATTCATAACCGTCTTAGGAAAAGTTCAAATGTCAGGCACCCTAAAGCATTATCTAGATATTTGATCATCCAGCCATCACTTCACAATGTGAATAATATCAATGCTATATCTGTATATAAGAGGCACTAAAGTAGACATTTACCTGGGTCATCTTCCTCAGCAAAGGCAACAATGTGCTCTCCATCAATGTCATCCTCCTGTGAGCACAAAATAAGGATAAGGCGAGGATGTCTTATATTCCCCAGACTTATAAGAAATACAAGTTTTATTAGATGATGAATTTTTTTAAATAGCAGTTTCAGATCTCTTACCCAGATCTCATACATACTGTGAGGCTCAAGCTTCCTCAGAGTGGGCCTGAAACATTCAAAAATCAAATGTAATATTACAATGACTTACAGAAAAAAAACACTTGTTTATTGGGCTTTGATTGTGTAAATTATGCAGTAGTGGAAGAAGTGCTCAGATCGTAAAAGTAGCAATACCACAGTGTATAAATAATCTGTTCCAAGTAAAAGTCCTGCATTCAAACGCCTACTTAAGAATTAGCATTATGAAAAGAATATTGTATACATTCTGTTTATATATTGCTAGATTACAATTAGTGATGCATTAATGTGTTCATCACTTCAATGTTGTAACTGGTAAAGGTGGACATCATTTTGGTTACTTTACAACCTTTTATTTTTTAAATTAATAATCTCTTAAAGCGATAGTGTTCTTACCACAACTGCTGTTGTAAAGGTCTTTTCTTTATGCTGCTTAATATTACCCACTGAAGATTACTGAGTTAGCATTACTGGGATGTCATATGGTTGCGATGAATGTTTTGCTCGGACAGAAAACCTAAAAAAGTTACATATAGTCACTTTAAGGACCATGGTATTGGATTTAGGGGTATTTATTTGACATTTTTGGTTTTTGTATATTCACCTGAAACTAAGAATCACTGTGTTTTCAATAGCTTAGAATGAGCTTTTTGCATCGACATAAGGGGCAGGTCCTCTTCCACAGAGCCCACCATGTTGCACCACCATGTTTGGCTCTAGAGATGGCCTTTTTGCATTTTTATATTATCTGAAAATACTGTAGGTTATCCTATATGCTTGGAAAGGGAAGGGAGGCACATTCAGTTAGTTGCATTGTGCTCTACTCTCTACACACTGCTCCATCAAAGAAATATAGTGGGGTAAAAAGTACATTTGGCTCCAAATAGTAGAGGTATAAAGTAACATCAAATGGAAATACTCACTTAAAAGTACCTCAATTAGCAATAAAATGTATTTAGAATCATTCCACCACCGAAATTATGTGACCAAAGATGGATTAAAGGACACCATGAATGCTCACCTGTCATGCTGTTCAATGTATTCAACAAGCTCAGACTCGATGTAGGGCTTTCCTGGAATGGTTACCGGTTCCTCCATGAAGGGCTCATAGAAGTCAACTTCATTCATCTTCAACTTAAGCTTCTTGGCAATCTGAAATAATGTTAATAAAGAAGAGAATATGACAGGAAACACAAAGTTAAAGATGGTTGCTAGCACAGCACAGACATGTAAACATTACTAGTAACAATGTAATCTTAAAATTTACTTAATGTCTACATTGTTACACGCCCATGAAATTGCTGAATCTCTTAGGATTTTCAGAAGAACTGAAAATGACATTTTCATGCACAAAATAGGCCAATCCGTACCAATACACAAACAAACAATTTAAACCTTTGGGTCAAATGTGGCAAAGAATTTGACGAAGGGGTGGAACTCCTCAGCAGCATCATCAAACTCAATGAAGTCTGTATGGAGAAAAGAAGGAAAACATCATTAGGCTGACAACAACAGTTTCTTAAAGTTTCATCAGTTTGAAGCTCAGTTTTTCGATCATAATCTTTAACCTACGAGGAGATTTCTCGCTCTTGAAATAGCCAACCAGCTTGATGACCTCGTCCATGTTGTGGAAACCCTTGAGCTCACGCTCATTGTCAATGATCTCCACAGGGTCTTCAATCACCTGACAAGAGACATTTATATCAGTCCTAATAGCTCGGTGACATAATTCCACAAACTGTATAAGGCAATATGCTGCTGTCCGCTTTAAAGTGTCCTCAATCAACACATTCTCACTCCCAACTCATCGCATTGATGTTGTCGTCTTTGTTGTCATGTACTGTGTGTCAATTTCTTGCTACTGCAGCAAAATGAATCTCCCCTCGGGGACGAATAAAGGTCTTGAACTTGAACATACGGATGCTTGGTCAGGACTACTTGACATCTTTTTCATTTTCTGGCTACCCCTTTGGCATCATTTTTCATTGTGCAGGGCAGGATTAGGTTTAGGCAACAAAACTACCTGGTTAGGTATAGGAAAAGATGATGGTTTGGGTTAGAATATGTATGTTTTTTATGTAACATACATAAATACATACAAGAGTAACTATGTTACAGGGTTAGGGTTGACTTTTGGTTTCACACGGAACACAAACAGTGGTCTCCTGGTTAAATTCCTGTGTTTGTTTGACTCATTCATCCACCCCAAAATCTTCTCTTTACAGATTTTGGTATTCTTTATACTTTGTCTTCTCACAGTGCATGCGTCCAACCCCTGTGCATCGCAAACAGACTCCAAAGGGTGCCTTATGTGTCAAATATGAGGCCCACGGACCAAGCTGCTGTATTGTAGAAAGAAGACAAAACCATAATTCAACTACCGTACTTGGCACCATCCCTCCTCATTAACCAAAAATTGCGTACATCATAGAGGAACTCCACCAGGGTGTCGGCTGCCAGCTCTCCATCGTACTCGATGATCTCATTGTCGGCGAAGATGTAGATGCTCTCCACCTCATCAAAACCTGCAGAGAAAGAAGAATATGTCAGTGGGTAATGTTGATGTACCTGATTGTTCTTTTATACAATAATTACTGCTCATGGGTATGGGTTTACAGCTGCAGCACATTGTTGTTTGAAAGAAGCTGTGACATCTTTGGTCAACACTTGAGGGCAGCCTTGTTTCACATTTATTGTCTATCATTGCAGTACTACATGTTGAATCCTGTTTATTATTAAAATATTATTGTTTTGTAAGTTATTTATCCATTTATTCATAAGTGATCATGGAGTAACACTAGACAGGTTAAAGTTTAAATGTGTCCAAAAGCAAATATAATGTGTGCTACATTAAATTAACAGAACGTCTTGTATAATTTATGTAAATAAATAAACTGTACCCAGATTCCTATCAAGACTGTCCCTATAAATCCAGAGTGAATACGGATTGCATGACTATAGAGAGTTAAAAAGAAGATTATTATAAAGAAGTCTGCAGAAATCCCATCTTATTCACCCCAAGTGCCAGCAATATGCTTAATAACCAATCCCACTTTGACTGGCATTCCTTGTACTTCTCTTTTACAATTGAACAGACATACATTTGCACTCTTGTGTGTCTCTAGGATTTATTATGTCGTTGATTTTGTCTTTTTGTATTCTGTTTTTATGTGAACCTTGGCAGCAAAATTAATTTCCCCAAGTGATAACCTATACCTTGATAAAGATAACCTTGAAATTGCTGAGTAGCACCTGTTCAGCCCTATTCTTTGAGAACACCAGGAGAGACCATGAGAAATGTGGTGATGGAAAGAGATGATAGAAACTGAGCCAAAGATTTATTTTTTCTGTTGGTATCGTTGACAATTAGGCGTGTTGTCATCAGAAAGGTCTATGTCAATGCTTGGCAAGCTTACCAAGCTTCTTGGCAACTGCAGAGTCCTTCTTTTCATCCACCAGGCCGAATCCAATGTCCTCATCATCAAAATCACCCAGAACTTGGGCTGCAAGCTAAAGAGAGAAAAAGAGAGAGAGGGAGAGGGAGAGAGAGAGAGAGAGAGAGAGGGAGAGCGGTAGGGTGGTGAAGAAGGAGGAAAATGTTGTATTTAGTATCACAGTGCTGCTTCTATATCTGACTGATCTTTGCGATCCACTGGTCTACCCATGACAGACATTTCCTAATGTCAGAACTCCATCGAAAACAGACTTTCAGTTTCATTTACACATGCTTCCCCTTGGCATTTCATCTTAATCTCAAGGCCTTAAAAGCAAAAGCTTTGGATTGCTGCCTTGCACTTTCTAAAACGGAGTGAAACCGAAGCCAACAATTGACAGCTCTCATAGCCGACGTGAGAGGAGCACAGACAGCGGGGTTTCCAGAAGAACAAGAGGGGCAAAACTTGAGCCAACTATGTTGAGGGGAAGAGCCGCTGCAACAGGTGTGGTGGAAAAGGAGAAGAGCCAGAGTCAAGCTGCTGCATACATGCGCATACACACTGTAAAAACACAGACTTAAGCAATAAATTAACTGTATTTCTCACATTTGTATACAACAACACACTACCATTTTCCATTTGTAATGCTAATTTGCTCTCCATTTTATTGCTTTAGCACTTGTAGAGTATGAAAAAGATGATTGCCCCTCGGAATGTGAGATTACACTTTAAATGAAGTGAGTGAAAAGCATTATGTGGCAAAGCAGCATTGTGAATAGGTTTGTACAGTGACATCCATAAGTGGCCAAATGCCCCAAAGCACCAGCAACAGACAGCTTTTGCAGTATGTATAGAATAGTATAGCATGCGTTATGCTGCTCTTCACAGGCAATCTTTAATGCCATCCATTCTTTTGGTCTCCACAGTCCAGAGACATTAGCTCATGTTTGGACCCAGGGCCAATTTTTCTCTAATCTGGTTAGAAGAATTGGCGTATTTGCCTTGAAACACTAAAGCAAGATAATCACAATGGAAAAGGTGATACCAAATGAATGTTCCATTCAGAGTGAGACTTCTTTTACTTTAAAGGGTAAGTTCACCCAAATCAGAAAAACATATTCTGTCTAGTTGTCCTGATAGATAGTTTTATCTGGTGAAATCTTGAAAGAATAGTTCAGTATTCTGGGAAATACAACTCAATGTGAAGAGTCATATCTGTCTTTTCAGTATAAAGCTATAGCCAGTAGTCAGTAAACTTAGCTCAACTAACTTATTGCAAGAAATTAAATAAGTCTATTACCAAAAATGTTGAACTATACCTTTTAAGATACCCGTTTCCTTGAATTATGTCCCACCAATACAATGGAGGTGAATGTGCTTTCATGTCGTGCGTCTTAAAACTTCAAAAAAATAATCGCACATACCTCACTCTCAACTGTTTTCAATTGAGACTATTGAGTTTTTTTGTAAGTTTTCAATGTTATGAGCAGCACGCATTAATTATGATTTACTTCTGTTGGAACTGGGGGGGCAGAAATTCTAAAGACTAATGCTGTTTTTCCATTGCATGGTACAGCGTTACTCGACACGATAGCCGCTGTCAGTAGCAACAACAACATTTCACTCTACCCATTATGTCACTGCAGATTCACATGGTGTCTTTGTAACAGTCAGCTGAGGGGGTACTATCCACAGTGGAAAACTAAAAGCCAAGAGTACTGGTACCAAAAAAAAAAGAGAGTCAAGCAGAGCTGTACCATACAGTATAGACAGTATAACATCTTGGCACATAAAACTAACTGAAATGTTAGACATCACTAGTAAAGTAAATATGATTTTTGTAATTTGGGTGAAGTGACCCTTTATGACCATTGATGGCTGCATGGATGAATGGATGGGAAGATGGATGGATGGTTTTTAAAGTTTGATTAATAGATTAGATGGGAGCATTTTTGAAACAATCTTCCATTTCTCTTTCACAGGTAAATCAGCTTGCTATGACTCAAACTGGCACAGTCCAAGCTGCTGCTGCGGCTGCTGCTGCTGCTGCTGCTGCTGGACTTTGAAAACAGTTGAGTCTCTCTGTGATACCTGCAGTCAAGGAGTGGAAGAGAACAATCAGCAGATCCTGCAGGGGCAGAGTAATCTGTATTTCGCAGCCCAGCTTTACAGACACAAAAAGGGCAGACCTTGACATACCTGAAAGATAAGTGCTGCTTGACTTGTGATCAACTGCAAGAAGAGGTAACGCTTTAGGGCAAAGCACAATAGTCACAGCCTCCAGGTTTACAACAAATGGGAGTGGCCTTCACAGGAGACAAAATAGGTCCAAACTTAAACAATGAGATTGTACTTGGTGTATCAAGCCCCGTTTACACACATAGATTGGCAACACTTTACTATAAGTGCCCTTTTTTAACATTTGCAAGCAGTATGAATACATGTAATACATTTAATAATGTAACACTTCATAATTTTGTATGCAGCTATAAGAACATTTTAGTTGTGTTTATTAATATATGGTATTTGTCAGCAAATATATCTAAAATATCCATTGAATACATGCTATTGTCATTAATTATGCAGCAGCCTTCATCATATTATGCAGCAGCCTTCATTTATATTGTGTATCAATGTATAAATTTATATCACTTATATCTGCTTTACACTACATTATAATGGTTTATTAACCATGCATTTCCGGTTTATATACTACTTGTAAATGTTAAAAAGGGGGATTTAAAGGAAAGTGTTACTATCCTTACCTGAGGACCTCATGTTATTTGCAATGAATCTGGATTACTTAATCTGACGAAACATTTCGGATCATCTCGCATCCCAACAATTTGTTGTACAATTATGTTGATATAAAAAGGTATCCTTGTTTGTCCCTTGCAGTTCTATCCTCTTCTCCTCTTTCTCTTTTAACAAAGATAATACTAACATCTTGGGGACACATATATTTATATGTCCCCATATGTTTCCGTTTCCATCATAATGCATAATGGGATTTAATCCATAGATTTGAATAAAACAGTATAAGGAGGTCCTGAGGTAATCCTAGTTGATTGTGAATAGGAGCTCAACACAAGAAATCAGACAATTATTAAATAGTTTTGGGTGTAGTGTGCACTTATAGATTGAGTAATTACATTATTCTTAATTGTTTCAATCACTGCTTGGAAGCAGAAGATTGACAAGTTAGAGAAACACAACCATTTTGAAAACATGCTTATTTGAATCTGCTATTAGTGGATGGAGCAACGTAACAGTGCTCATATCATGCTTTTTGGCTTTTTTCCTTTCCTTTATTGTGTCATATATCTTTTTTTGTGCACGTTATAGGTTTACAAAGTTAAAAATACAATTAGACCCAAACTGACTAATTAAATGCAAACTGCTCCAAACGGCTCTATTGTTGTTCAGCCGTTTACTTCTGTGACAACTTCTGTGTCACTTTGTAACAAACGTTATAATGCTCGCCCAGCTGCTAGCGTGGCACGCCTCATACTCTGCTTCTGAATGGCTAGTAGTCCTTACCTAGGTACTCCCAACAAAGATGGAACAGAAGTGAGGTGCCTCACTCTGTAGCTAAAGCAGAAGGCTCAACACACAGGGTGAAAATATGGTGTTTTTTGAAAATTAAACCATGTAAACCTATTCTGGTACAACCTTTTAATACAATTATGAACCTGAAAATGAGCATTTGAGCACTTTAATAACATCTGCTTTTGTTTATAATGACCTCAGACACAAATTACACTTTTTAGAAAACTTATGCTTATGCTGCATGGAATAGGAACTAAATCAGGATGTAGTTTGCATCTTTTTGCATGATCTTCTGTAATAAATTGCATTAACCATTGCATTGCATTACTTAATTAAAGTCAAACTTTCTCACAAAAAAATAAAAAAACAAAAAACAATATTACTACAGGAGTGGGTTCTAAGAATTGACAACAACAAAAGCAACAGCAAAGATACTGCAATAAAATCTACTTTCCAGATTCAATTGTCAAGTGTAGGACTTTGTTTGTCCAAAACTATATTCCTCTCCCTGTTACCACAGGGCATGACCAAATTGGTAACACTGGGGTATTTATAAGAGAGGTGAAGTTGTGGGTGCTTGCAGTGGGGTGGAGGCTAAGCAGGGAGTCCCACAGCTTTATAAGGGTGTGTAAGAAAGCATGTTGAGGAGCAGAAAAGAAGATCCGTTACATATAGAAATGGGTGTGGAAAAAGAAGGAGGGGAAGGCAGACTTGGCTGCTGATGAATGAAAGAAGACACTTTGACACACACGTGAACAGCCATCATCTCCTTCTAGTTCTGTCCTCCCTCTGACAGCTCTCATTTCTGCTTTCTGGTGTTCTTCTCACTCTCACTCACTTCTACTCTTCTACTACCTCCCTTCTTTCCCACTATCTGTGACCATCTGGATATTTTATCCTGACTTACAGCAGTCTCCTAAGACACCCCTTCACCCTTCCTCATCTGTTCCCCTTGCAATCATCCTGACCCCATCTAAAACGTCTGGGTGCGTGGAGCCAAGTGAGAGGTCAGCAGTGTAATCACTTGGCTTCATCTCCCAATGCCCAGTCAGTGTCAGCTTGTCAGGTAACACAAGATGAGGGCAGAGAGCCATAGTGAGTTGTCAAAAACATGCTCTGGGTTCCGGCTGTGGCACCATACGATGAGCTAGGAAAGGGTGGCGGGTTAGCAGTGCAGTAGAAGGGTCACAATTGTTGTAAGGTTGGGGGAAAAAATGGACACAGCATAGTATCCATATATATATATATATGTATATGTATATATATATATATACATTATACTGTGTGTGTGTGTGTGTGTGTGTGTGTGTGTGTGTGTGTGTGTGTGTGTGTGTGTGTGTGTGTGTGGCAATCCCATTTTGCAGCATAATATCATTGGCCTAAATCTCTTTTTGTTTGGTCATGCCATGCAGCCCTTGTGTGTTTCTTAGGTGAACAACTGAGCAGTTAATGAGTCACACGTGTATGTGTGTCACCTCATGATGTAAGAACCCCAGGGACACTAGCACAAACTCACTAGCACCAGCTGCAGAGACACAGCTAGCTATGCAGTTGGCCTTGTTTTTCATTTACATTTGCGACCTAAAATGTAATGATTCAGAGCTGTGAAGGAGAGTACATGTACTTGTGTGCATAGTGTACTGTTTACAGTGTGCATGTGTGTTAACATGGTTTTACTTGTGCCATAAATGCATGTAATCCGATGACTATGCATATTGCAAGTTTTAGATTGAAGAATAATGATAAATCATCAACACTTTACGTGACTGTTTTATGGTGTATAATGTCTAGATGTTTTAAAAGCAGAGCTAACAGACCCCAAAATGGTTGCATCTTCCAGTAAGAAGACATTGTTCACTGTCTATTTTACCATTAACAAGGTCCAGTTGCAATGATGGTATAATGTAATTGAGTTCCCTTTTGTAAATCAGATATTAATAATTAAAAAAATAATAGAATAACTTTCAGATTTTTTTCAGCAAACCTGAATCTAAAACTTCTCTTATTGCCAATCGTTGTCCAAAAAGGATCCAGAAATTAGGGGGAAAAAATGGTAAACTTATGAATGTGCTCTACCAGGCTTTCCATTAATTTCTATATGGTACAAAAATCAACTAAACTTTTTTGAGATGTGTCTGTTTTATGGTTGTACAAAAATATTGTTGCATGTTATGTCTGTTGTATTTAATGGTTTGTCTGCAGATGTATTTAAAAAATATACATTGGTATGTTGATTATGCAACGTTAACGTAATTTTTAGCACAAAAACACAATACAAAACAAAATGCAAAAACAGTACGGCCAACAAAAAACAGGAAATAAATCATCTTTCTCAAAATGTCTCTAACATGTTGTCTGCTACCTAAAATGAAGAAACATCAAAAGCTTATCAAAGCAATACTATTTCCTATTTTCCTGTATGAGCAGGTGGCCTGGGATCTGTGCAAAATAGGAATTTTAGCCAGCTTTTCCCCCCAGCCAGAGATTAAATGAATAATGACTGCTGTAACACATCAGGACGTTCTACACCAGGCTGTTACATAAAACTGCGCCAGGGTGGTCATGAAACATTCAGATACGAAAATGTACAAAACACATGTGCAGACTTGCCGCCAGCTAGTGTAACTGCACTGTTTTAAAATGCTGATCTAGGACTATGCACAGAATTAAGATGCTGTGTTTTTAAATGTTTTACAGCTTATAGATATGCAATAAATCTCTATAAATGTCCTCTGTTTTTTTTTAACTTAGAGTTTGTCATTTTTTGACTTTTTCAACGCTTTTAGAGATGTCACAGGCACACAAGCTGATTCACTCCAACAAACTGTGAGGACAGAAGTGTCTGGGACCATCTGTGAATGACTCACTTTGACAGCAATAAACCATATTACAAACATGTCGCATAACAATTTCAGATAATAAACTCCCGCATTTGTCAAGCTTGTTTTTGTAAGTCACACAAAGCCAGCAGTTGTTAAATGCAACACACAAGACAAGATGTGTTCTTTTAAGGTCATTTAAATTTGAGGGGGGGGTGCATCATTGTATTTCGGTCAAATAACATACTAATCAAAAAGTGATTTATGTGAATTAACATTTTTTGAAATGTAAATGTGCAACTAATGACAAATTATGATTGCTATGTTGCATTTGAGTGTCCCAGTAAATAACATCAGTCACATACCCCAATAGGCCTTTTTCACAAACAAAAAATACTGTCAAATAATGAAGTTAATGGTGCCTTAATTCTATTTAGCTGCTACAGTTCCTGGTAGTGTGCATGCTGGCTCACTGTCACACTCTCATAACTTACTGCGACATTTTTCAAGTCAAAATTTGATAAAGGGGTATGGCATGGATCAATCATTAAAGGTCCCATAGTGTGCTCATTTTCAGGATCATGCTTGAATTTTGGTTACAAATACTATATATTCTCTGTGGATTGAGCACTTTGTTCCTTTCACAGAAATCTAACTTTTTACAATATGGGAACTTTAAATAGAGCAAATGTAATTAATTGAACCAGTGCTTCGTGTTAATGCGATACATGTGCTGTAAAAACAGTCGATTGCAGCCAATTGCAGCTCTGTGAAATTATGAAAGGTAAAATAAAGTACCAAGAAGCAGATATGGCATGTTCACTTACACATTGTGATGTAAAGCACTTGTGCACTGTGCTCTCAGTGCTATCTTTATTCAGGGACCATCTTTTTTGTGGAATAGAGATGTAAGTCATGATTTCAACGTCCAGAAAATTCACATTTAAATTTTTCATGATACACCTTTATTCCCTGCATTTCCTTGACATTTTTCTCCCATGAATAAGTGATATGAGGACATTCCCAAATACTGATAATGGAGCAGTGGGGAAAGCAGAAAAGAACATTCAAGGGAAAAGCATGAAAACAATATCTATGTTATGTTGAGGGAGAAAGCGAGAACAGCAGGGTCATTTATAAGTAATTACAGCAAGAAAGTACAAATACTGTAACACAACGGGTGTCACGTGGTTCAAACACAGTATGTACACAGTACAGTGTTCTTGGACAATACTGATTGGGTTTTATTATGGAGGCAGTTGTCAAATTTATTGGGGTATGAGCGGTGGAGGGGAGTCCTGCTAAATTTAGCCGGACAGAAACAGCATGTGGGCTCTCTGCCATGAACTATTTTGGCCTGTTGTTGGGAGCTGCTCTCAGGTCCCTCAGTGAGCTGCAAAGCTCCCACCTCAGCTAAATTTGATTCAATTCCCACTGTATCATTATTTATTTTTCTATTTTATGTATTCTTCTACATATTATTTACTTTATCTACTGCACACTTTTTCCAGCCATGCACCAATATTTTCTCTGTGCACTTACGTAGTTAAAGGGGAGCTCCATCATTGTACATTTACCATCGGTTTACTTGACACAAGGAGTACTTGGTTGAGTAAGTTTTAAAGAAATGGGTATGGTGTCCGGTTCATGTCATATTTCGTGAGTGCAATAAAACGTGTTTGACGTGGTGTATGACAATGTAATGAAAGTGGGCTTTTAGGAGAGACATGGGGTCTGATGAAAAATAGTGATGTGGTACATTGTGGGAAATGTAGGCTCACGTGCTTGTGTTGCCTGTAGCTTGATACCTCAGCCTCGGCTGCTTCGATGAAAGAATTTTTGTTTCTTTCTTGGTTTCCCAACTTTATGGAAGTGCAATATCAAATTGGAATATTCCTTTGACACTATATTTACTTTCACTTTATTTTCCCTTTTGCTCTTATGATGAAATTAGTTTTTGAGATTTAGTTTCTGTTGGATTGTTGTTGTTTTTAATTCTATACTCATGGACATAACCTCTTATTGCTGCATCTCTTCCTGCAAAAGGCCCAGTTTCCCTGAAGTAATTATAAAAATGTTGTTGAGGCTTGTTTAATTCATGTTTATGAGTTGTTTAATGAGTTCATGGATCTGAAAAAGAGGTGCATCTTATGCAATAAAAGCAGAAACAATTAAATTTAACTACTTGAAGTAGATCATTGTTCACTTTGCCAATGCAGCACGAAATACATTCAACTCAGATTTTGTGACTCACTTTCAGGTTTGTGGCTTATATCAAGTTACATTTTGGCAGCAGTATGACAGTATTAGGTCACAGTTCCAACTTCCATAACCAGAAATCCAGCCAAACATCACATCAGTGATGAGTATGTTTATGTTCTCTGCTCCATGACAACTTTGATAGGATTTTAAACATCTTTTGCCCTTGTTGGACACTACACAAAGGTCTATATATTGAAGAGCAGAATTTCATTTGGGTTAGCTGATATGAGCCACTCCTCTCTATTGCAGCCACCTTTTAGATCCCAGCTGCGATAATGAAGCCATTAAGTGTTTTTCCATCAAACTAGATTGCAGATGTGCAGACTCTGTAGGGGTTGCTTATGAAAATGTACACTATTCATATGCAGGGGGGGCTTTTACTACGAGGTGTTCTAAAATGCATTTTATAAAATGATGCAAAATTTCTCAATTCATGTACCTAAAATAGGATGAAGGTAGAGTTCTGGTACAATAAATCAACTTGAGAAACGGACTTCATGAAATTCAATCTGTACAAAACACTTCTCCCATTTGGACAAAAACACAAAATCCAGGTCTGAAATTTTACTGTGTATCCCATGTTCATATACTTTACTTGCCACACAGATGCACAGTCATGCCTGAGATTAATGAGATATTTAGGTATGAAGAAATGGGCGAAAGGTGTAAAAAAATAATAATATGTGAGATAGCAAAGCATTATCAAATACAACATTTAACACTGACCCATATTGTGACACAGTGCATCAAGCAGCAATACAGTTTTAACAGCTTAGACCCTTGAAATCAATAGGCAAAAGCTTCTATTATTACTCCTCAAACAACAGGTGGCTTTTGCGATGGAACAAATCAAGGACACTTTAACATAACCCGTCATATTTAATGACATTACATCTGACAAAGTAGATCTTAATATATTTCCTCTTTCACACGGTTAATTGAGGTGGTCAAGATGCCTCCAGAGGAAGGTAACAGGAGATCCATAAAGATGTGATGTTGCTCTCACTCAACTTGACAGCAGTGTCACTTAATGGGAATGTTATTTAATGACATCTGTGCTACTTGAATAAAGAAAAATTAAACTGCTGTTCTGGACTACGCAGAGTAAAAGGAGCTTTACAATATTGGAAAGACTCACAGTTTATCCTGGAGGAAAGTGGGTTAAATCTAAAGTACCTCAACAGGAGTTCAAGATGTAAAAGGACTACAGGGACTTGGCCTTTTGGGCCTGCCTGGTCCAAGATAAATCAGGGTAATAAGATCTGTCAGGTTCACAGGTCGTTGCAGGGGATGGACATGCTACGGAGGACATAGGAGTTAATTCTGACCCTGATTTACACTTTGTGTCCACTGAGGATTGCAAAACTGGCTTATCTTGTTCTCTTATTACAGTAGCAGCAGCAAGACTGGGAGGAGCCTGAGAGCGTTTTCAATAGCATGGTCGATAACAACATTAGCCAACTGAGGACATATAAAGGTCACAATAGAGAGAATAGATGACTGAGTCTTTTAAAAACAAAGATTTTGTAAAAGGGGTCTTGAATGCACACATGATGGCTGGAAACATGATTTAATGGTTTAATAAAACAATCAATTTCAAGTCCTTTAACATCTGTTTAGAATAAGCAAAAGGGGGATTTGGTCAAAGATACACAGAGCAAATGATGCCATTATTAACTGAGATATTCAGACATTGTAGGGAGTATTTCATAGGTAATTATTTTAGATTTCTCTTAGATACAGTAAAATGTTACCACTTGGAAAAAGGATTATGTTGAAAAATCAAACAATTATGTCTTTTTCCAGGGCAGCAGGAGAGCCACAGATCACACTGAAGGGGTCTTGTTAGGATGCACAACTTAAATTCAATTATAAACCGTGAGTCTTTTTAAAAAAATCTTTATCTTATTTTGATCATTTCTATACTTTTGATTAAATTGAAGTTCAAAGGCTTTATTTATACCAGAGGACCATCAAACAGTGGCCATAGCCTTGAGAAATTGAGGTGATTCAGTGGGCACATACAAAATGACCTCCTGTTCTTTCTCTCTCTCAATCAACACCATCCACTATCATTAAAAATGTAAGCAGGAAATGGATTGTGCCGGTGAAAGGAGGAGCCTCCAACAGTCAGTTTGGATCACAGTTACCACAGCGACAGTCTGACCTTTCCCCAGATCCTTCAGTACATGAAAGGAGATTAGAAAAGACAAAGCAATATTCTCCTTCAAACCACCAAGATTCCCTGCACATTATACGACTGCGTTTTAAATTGCCTTGTGTGCACCTGCCATCTTTCTCAGTTATTAATATAATGGTATGCGACCTGAGGGGTTAAAAAAAAGGGAGAAGAAATAGCCTCGAGTGGTTGTTTTCCTTTAGCCCTTCTCTCACTGGAGACTTTGTACCATTGAGTGTCTTCTGGCAATATAATGATCAATTAAATAAGATCTATTTTAATATTCCAGTCACAGCACTGATCTGTAAAGGTCTGCTAAATCAGAATCAGAAAGACTGAAGGGAACTTCTGTGTTGCAGTTGCACAAATAATATAAATTATCAAGTAGAAATATAAATAAAGAAATATAAGGAGTGTGGATATGTACGGTATTTACATAGTTAAAGGAATGTTATGATACGGTATTTACATAATTAAGGAGTTGTAATGGTGAAAATATAGAAATTCAAATCATAAAATATTTTTTTTCATACAGCTGTGATTATTTGCTATGAAAATGCATAATTTCAAATTTTGAGACACATTTTGAAGAGTCTACAGCCACACTAGCAGCTTTGTAAGGCTTTACACGCTGTAAGAACAGCATTGCGTTGAGCTAAATGATAGCGTTAATGCTCACAATGACAATGAATTTACATTTGTTAATTAGCAGTACACATAAATGCAGCTGAGGCAGATGGGAATATCATCAGTTTGGTCATGAACCCAAGCCATTTTGACCAGATGACAATGAAAAATAGTAATGTGGTGCATTGTGGGAAATGTAGGGTCCTGTGCTTTTGTTACTTGTAGCTTGATATCTCAGCCTCTGCTGCTTCCATTTTGAGTTTTTGTTTCTTTAACACTGTATTTTACTTTCACTTTCATTTCTCTTTTGCTCTTATGATGAAAGTCATTGTTTTTTTGTTTATATTTTTTTATATTCTATATACTTATGGCTAAAACCTCTTATTACCGCATCTCCTCCTGTAAAGGCCCAATTTCCCTGAAGTAATTATAAAAATGTTGTTTAGGCTAGTTTAATTTATGTTTATAAGTTGTTTAATGAGTTCATGGATCTGAAAAAGAGGGCATCTTATGCAATAAAAGCAGAAACCATTTGATTTAACTACTTGAAGTAGATCATCGTTCACTTTGCCAATGCAGCGAGAAATACATTCAACTCAGATTTTGTGACTCACTTTCAGGTTTGTGGCTTGTATCAAGTTACATTTTGGCAGCAGTATGACAGTATTAGGTCACAGTTTCAACTTCCATAACCAGAAATCCAGCCAAACATCACATCAGTGAACTGTAAAGAGTATGTTTATGTTGGCCCCACAGCAAAACTCTGCTCCATGCCAACTTTGATAGGATTTTAAACATCTTTCGCCCATGTTGGACACTACACAAAGGTCTATATATTGAAGAGCAGATATTCATTTGGGTTAGCTGATAAACCCAAGTCATTTTGACCTGATGAGGTCTCTAAATCAGAGGTTCTCAATTGGTTTTTAGCCAGAGATCCCAGATAGAGAATATATATATGCATGTATTAAACATGAAGAGTTATAAATGTTAGATTCAAAAAAGTAATATTTCAAATATTGAAAAGAGAATTAAATTGAAAAAGGATTTAAAAAATGAAATACTATTTGTTGAACTACTAATATATTTTTTATATTATGATAATTTAAATAAAAGAATCTGAAAACCTGATAAGAAGTTTATTTACCAAAGTGATTACAGTTCATAAGGGTGACATGTGTGCCAAAGTTCATGGCATGAAATAGCTGTTGAGATATATTTTATTAAAAAAACTAAAATGTCAACCTCATGGTGGCGCTAGAGGAAAAGTCAGGGGATCACCAAAGTTAGTAGGCTTCACCATTTGGGAAGCATAAATGTCAATGCAAAATGTCATGGCAATACATCCAATAGTTGTATAAATATTTCCGTCTGGAAATGCTCTACCGACCGATTAAGTTGTCTGATGGCGTTACATAAAAATGACAGCATGTCAAAAGTACAGGCTGGATGATTATTTCTTTGCCATGTTATGTCATCATTTAATAGTTATGTGGTGTTCTCTTCTCTTTTTCTTATCAATCTCGTACTGAATAATCGACTTGCTTACATCATAATAATAAATAAATAAGGTAAAACATAATGGTACACAGGTTGCCTTAGGAACAATGTGTGTACGGCTGGTAGAGAGGGTGGCAAGTAAAAGATCCCTGCAATCTGAGCTGTATGCAGTGTAGTGATGGATGACTACGGGCAATAACAGTATGCTGTATGCCAAAGGTCAGAGTTCAAACAGAGAAAAAGAAAGAGAATGAAGATCCAGATGGCAGACAAGTCAGAAAGATGTTGATCAGTGCAGCTTTTCTCTAAAATTGGGAAATTTCTTTTACTACTTTGAATGTGTTTATACCACTGTAGCATGTAGAACTTATTAAGTTGTTAATTTT
The DNA here is from genome assembly GCA_013375575.1 of Percina caprodes. Taxonomy (NCBI): domain Eukaryota; kingdom Metazoa; phylum Chordata; class Actinopteri; order Perciformes; family Percidae; genus Percina; species Percina caprodes. Next base: position 1,876,924 of record JABXJD010000028.1, on the reverse strand, counting down.
TCACTGCCTGTTAGACTTTAATCATAAATTTGGATAACTTCATAATATTTGGTCTGAGTCATAGTAGTGAGAGATATTTTTGTCAAAAGAGCTGCAGGTGAGGTGTGCTTATAACTCATCAGTACTCTCCAATCTTTTTTTATGCCTCGTGAATTTACTCCCAGTTCGTTAAACAGATTGCTGTTGCCAGGTTGAATGTTAAATACCTACATTGCTCTCGCAGACGTAAATGGAACTGAAACATTGCATGGTGAGAGCTACTGTGTGTCAAACACTGTTACTGTGCCAAACATGAAAACCGCCATGAAACTATTACTTTACTTAAAGAGCTATTTGTCTCTGTACATTCTTATTATGGTTTAATATGTTTGTATGTGTATGTATGCATCAATCACAAAGGCAGCCACATAAGGTAACTACTGCATGTGGCAATAAACTCCTTTCTGATTCTGATTGTTACCTCTATATCAACAAATGTTAAAGAAGGGGAAACAGCTGCATGTTGCACTGGCTACTGACAATAACTCCAATATGTTTGTCATTTTCTTGTCTGCAAGTTCACATACTGGCTTACAATCCAAAATTAGAACTATAGGCCTACATGTAAACAAAAATGGAGGGAACAATTAAACAGGTGTGATGATTAGTGGTAAAAGTCATGCAGCAAGCCTATGGTTTAGTCCATTTATCGATTAGCAGGGGTGCAAGTAACAAATCAGCCTAGATTTACCCTAGTTAGGCTACTCCAGCAAGCCGGCTTTTGTGTAGACGCAATTTTTGTTTTTTTAAATTAACCCGTGTAAAGGTTTAAAAAAAAAAAAAAGTTACATGTAACACTGACAACAGGCATGCGTGTCCCAAATCAAACGCACCCCCACTGGTAGGCCTACGTCCCCGGCAGGTGCGCGCTAGTCCTGGCTAATTGCTAACATGCTCACGGTGACCGCCGCTTTCACTGAGAAACTCCTTACATTCATTGAGTGCTTTCTGCTGCCTTTTTAAAGCTTTGAGGTGCACTGTGGGACCGGAGGGACTGAGTGGACCGGTTCTCCTGGGACAGCGCGGCTCAGCTAGTGGACTGACTGGCTGGCTGGCTGGCTGTATTGTGTTTCGAAAATGGACGGCCGGAGAAGTTGTAGACAATTAAAGGGTGCAAATTGCGATGCACGAGACTCGCGTTCACACAGGTGAGTAACTATGGTAACTGCTGTACATGCGCGCTCTGGCTTGCAGAGACGGTGCAGTCCAGACTGTGATTTGTATGTGTGGTTGTGGCTCCAGCCGCTGTGGAGTTTATGTTGTTTACCTGTGTGTTGTCTGCTTTGGTGATGTTTTGTTCTGCTGTTGATTCATTAAGATGTCAAGGCTATAATGTGGCTTAATAATAATCGTTGCATCCGCCGTGGTGACCAGACCTTTTACTCAACCTCCTCCTTATGTGCTGTATTTTTGTTTTGTAGATTTAGGGTAGTCCACCTGTTTTCACCTCATTCCAGCTTTAACACATTTCCATACAAAGCCAAAACATAAGAAACTATTGATTCTGTCCTGTTTCATCATTCACCCCACGGCTCATTTAGCAAATGCAGGTTTTGCGACACTACATGGACCTCTTTCATTGAGTATTGCACAATAAAAGCACATTTTAATTCAACATTAAAATGTATTGCATATTCACAACCCTTGTCCACTACAGAGGAGTTACAACTGTACACCTGCTATAACACAGCTTTGAGTATACACTGGATTGATTTTCACAGATTAAGAAAAGTACCAGCCTGGGTCAAAGGTGACATGCTGGACGTATTTTTGGAGTGACAGGTTGACTCCTCCATCACTTAACCTTTTTTTCAGTGGGAAATGGTTGAGTTTATTCAGGATGTGTGTCACAGTGTCGCTGCAGTGGGAGGTCTTGCTACCTGCCCTAGCTGTCAAGATTTCTGTCACGTCAGCATTTTAAACTTCTCATCACTACATGTCAATATGCATTTGTACGAGCTTCGCAACAACCGTGCAGCTTGCAGTACACTGAATAACCTACTAGAATTCACACAATGAGTAGCATGGTGTAGCATGTTGCTGAAATCACACTATATCCATAAGGTCAATTGCTAGCATGAAAGCAATGCAGTTTTCAATTTTGGGTGACTAGTCTGAAGCCTAACAGGTTCGTCCACCCACAATGGACTAAGAAATCTTTTAAAAGGATTTAATCTGATGGCAACAATCTGCCATTTGCTCAATTCTTTAATGCATCATGTACATTTACTCCTAAATCTGGTAAAGTGGGTCATGTATGTGTGTGTTTTTCATCTGAAGGGTATTAAACACGTGATGATCCTGTGATATTTATCCCATATAATACTTATAGTCAGGCTGGAAAATGCTGGAGGACATACAATCTACTTGTGGCAGTGCCTGCAGGATTATTCTCTAGACTCATTTGCTAAATTTAACTTATTCTATTTCTATTGATATTAAAGAGGAAGCTGTGGTTTTAAAAAATGAAGACGGGCCGTTTCTCGTGTTGCCTGACAGTATGAGTGATAACCCGAAGAAACAGCTGCTGGGAGAATAAACCTCAAATTGTCAGCTCAAGCATGTCATGAGTCACACAAATGGAAAACAAACATTTTGCTCATATTAAGATACATTCATGTGTGTATATATACATGTTTTATGAATGATGTAAATGTACAGTATGCTGTCTCAAAGTAGAAGCACATCCTGTCATACAGCTATGTCTAAACTTCGAACAAAGGCAGATAAGAGTTTATTCCCTGTGCTCTGTACTTTAATAATTCATAATTCCCAGTTCATAGGTGGTAATGACCAGCTATTTAAAGAATCTCCTCTGAGCCCGTCTAGTGCTCTTTCCTGACTGGCTGTTTGGTCACAACTGGCAGAAAGTCAGTAACAGTCCAACAGGGACCTGCTCCAGTAAGCATCTCTTTCTCAAGCCAAGAAGCACAACCTGGCACCACCAACAAGGAAATTAATCAGATCCAATGACTTAGGTGTGTAAATGATGGTTTAGGACTTCAGCCTGCGCCCAGAGGGGTGTGTAGTAGTACCAAACAGAACAGTGTGTGTTGCCTGAGAGAGCTAAAGGGAGCAGGAGTTGCTCTGAGATATGGCCCTGAGCTGTCTGTCCATCCCGGGAGGGCTTTTAGCCTCTTGCTAAGCATGCAGAGCTGTCCCAGGCTATTTACAGAGGTGACTTATGCAGGCTAGTGTAAGGAACACTGAGCCTCTGTAAGAAGACACTGCTGCTCTGACAGCCAGATGATTGCTGTGGTGAATACAGTGGGGCCCAGGTGCGTCGACTGTGGGCTGACTGCTAAAGTGCCCGTTGGATATATTTATCATATCAAAAAGATTTTCCAGAATATGCATACTCTTTCATCTGCCAACTGATAAACGGCAGCACTGGAGCAATTTAAGAGTAAGACTATTTTAAAGTAAGTAGCAAGCAGGAAACCATAAAGCTCCCAAATAGGGGATTGCAATTGTGTGGACTGGATACTAAAATAGCTGTAGACCTTTTCAGTTGAATTCTCTTGCTAGGCAACAGCCTGGCCTCTTGTTAACTTCCTCTCAGTTGATGTCATTCACATACATTGAAGCAGGAAACCAGCTTGGGGCCATTTACAGTGTTTACGTTTACAACTGTGAAATAGTGTATATGAACTGGGCTAACTTGACTAGCATGATCTTGCTAATGGCTGGGATTGCTTGCATTACGCTAGATCATACAAAGTCTCGTCCAATCACATCTAAAGGCAAAAAGTGCAAGTAGCTATTCTGAACGGCCGAAAGGACAAGTTGTGATTTCTCCCCTCAAAAACAAAACAAAAAATCACACGCTCGACAAGATGTAATTTTTAGGTCCATTGGGTGGAGACAAGCTGACCCAATCAAGACTTAATTGACAATCAGTCAGCAAGTGAACATGTGTTCACCTACCACTTGGCATGTACTTCTGGGTGTAAAGTTCCCTATCAGTACTTCCCTCCATCCTGTTTCTTCAGCTCTGCCTCTATCCAGCTACTTGGCAGTCTGCCACACCTGAAGGGTCCATGACTTGCTCATCTGGATCTCACCCGCTCTTCCTCCACACCTGCCAACAGCCGTAAACCCACTTATCTGAAACTCTAAGTGCAAAAGCCATGACTGCGTCCAGGAATCCTCAACTGGAGCCAAATTCTCCATGTGAAATCCTTCCCTTCATCCCTCTTCCCAACATGACCCTTCCCCCACATAGGCCACAAATCCATCCCCTGTCATGCTTTGGCGGAGACCCACCTCCAAAGCCAGCTCCTCGATCTGTAACTGCTTCATGGCATTGCGGCTCCCATCCACGTTTCTGTGGTAGTAGATCACCATCACGTCATACTTCTTCATGATGGACTTGTAGTTCTTGGCGCTGAGGTCATGAACGCGGTCTTTGCCATCATACTCGGGAATCTCTAAGCCCTTCTCCCCCCAGGAAAGGGTCCCCAAGGATAGGAAGACCCCCAAAAACACCCAGCCCCACTTCATGGCTATAGTCACCTGGTGGTCGCAAGAACGCCTCTTCTCAAAGCGTTAAGTCAAAGGGGAAAAATACACTTGAAAGTTTAACGTTGTCCCTAACGCAAGTTGGTGTCAAGCAGGGAGAGTTAGGAACAAAGTCGACTTCCTTTCCCCACCGACTAGAGAAGAGCAGGTCCGACAGTGGCACCCCCCTTTAAAAAAGAGCCACACGTGGTTTTGCTGACGCCACTGGCTGGTAAAAAAGGGAGGGGCCCTTTTTGGGGACGCAAATTGGCATGTAAGTGAGCGAGACACTGATCCCACTCGTCTAAGAGCCGGACAGTCAGAGGGGCTGCCAGAAAAGAAGGACAGACAGTGAGAGGGTTTGGGAGGGGACTCCTGAGCAGTGTACAGGAAAAAAAGCATGGGTCGTAACATGGGAGGAGTCGTGCTTAGGTCATACGGCCACCTGTTTGAAGCCGTGGCTAAGAAAGGGACAGCGGTTGTGTTGGAAGTTTGGAGAGCTACAGATTCCTGCTCAGTGTCTTGGAGGACTGAATGTATGGATGGATATACGATGAGAGCTTGAGGAAAGAAGAGCTCCAAGATGCCATTACCATATTAAGTTTTGTAGAGGAGCCGGACTTTCGCTAAAAATAAGGCCTCTGCGGGACAACACTGAGGACAAGATGGCGTCCATAGGGTCAGATGTGCTCTTTAAGCACAGATGAAAACAAGAAAATACTTCATTGTATATAATATTTCTACTTGATATTATTTTTATATACACAACATTTTTGCTATACCAGTATGTATAAATAAAATATTTACAAAAAAAACACTGAGCTTAAAGGTTAAAAGATGCTCTGTGGAGTTTTCTTGTAAATAGTGTGGATACTGTAGTGCCAAGCACTCATACTACATGTTGTAGTGGTGGTGCGGTTTGGCCCAATGGCAAAAAGAGTGTCAGTCATGTACATGAGGCAACCGCTTAAATATACAGTATACAAGTATGAAATATATAATAAAATAAAACCATCAATTGTGTGCAGGTTTGAATATCTTATCTTATATTGTTTTAAATCTTTTACCCTTACTTGGTTTAAATCAAAATCACTCTGTGTCCTTCACCAAATAGAAATATTTGAACATTTTGACTTTGGCTGTAACTTAATAGAAGCACAACTTGGAAACAAGGTTTGGAAAGACTAACGTGAATGACTTCTTGTTCTGAGACTAAGCCACTAACGTTACCATGGCAACTAGCAGCAACAACAAAAATCTGTCATAAGAAATGTAATAAGATTATAATTGCTTGGATGTAATAATTTCTGGTCTCATCAACAGACAGTAAGCTGTGTTTGACTGAAGAAAGAGGCCGTACACTATGTGTCACGTGGAAAGGCCGACACATTTGCAAGGCTGCAGACCTGATAAGGAGACACACAACCACTTTTTTCCCTCCAGGTTTGTTTATTATTTCAAAACAGCAATACAAAAGCAGTTGAAAATTATGAAACACAGCCACTTGTGAACATTATCAAAGACTTAACAGGATCTCAACAGGTTTTTGAATATGCGCACACATTCCTACGCATCAACTCCACCTCCGTTTGTAAACTTTGAAAAAATCCCATTTTGCAACACTACATTTAACTAGTGCAATATTTACTTTCATTAGCCATGCAAACGGCTTAGTCAGAATATCGTCTTTTCGGAATAAGGTCAAATATAGTAATAGGAATATTATGTGCATGTAAATGTAGTCAGTGTCAGCTATTCCTTTTACAATGAAAAAGGGGAGAGGGTGGCTATTAATAACAATGTGTAATATGATCCCCCTGCCAGCATGGTGGGTCAGACAGTGTAGGGAAGCTGGGCACTGGTTTGGTCTCTAGAGCATGATGATGATGATTTAAGAAGAAAAAGGTGTGTGAATGGTCTGTAAAATTCTGGGATTTACAATAGGAAGTTGATAAATTGAGCAATAATATGTATATATTTTCTAAAGAGGTAGATGTTGCATTAGTATGATATTATTATAATAATAATAATAATATAATAATAGTCCTATGCAATCACATTGAAGGGGCACTCCATACATTAAGTATCGCACTTCCCTAATGTGGGGGACTTAGAAAATACACATAAATAAATTGGACTTTTTTGCTGTCTTTATAAATCACAGCCCATGCCTTTGCAATATTGCAGGTTTATTTTAACCATAAAAATATAGCTAGAATGAAACATTCAGTTTTAGTACGATGTCAGTGCAGCAACACTAGATGTTAAAAAGGCACCAAATGACTGTATTGAATTGCAGTATTATGTAGACATTGTAGCGATCTCACAGTATAACCTTTTTTATTTCCTTTTTCTCAGCTGTCAAAGTGTGAGAGTGATCTGGCGATCTGCTGACTGAAAAGGCTTCCTTCTTTTTGAAGTATTTTGAAGAGTCTCAGACAGCCGCAGGGTTCGACATTTTTCAAATAGTCATTAGAGTACGTGCTGACAGAGAGTGGAAGAGACCTGACACAGAGACAGAATACAGTTATCACCTTTTCTGTATTCAGCTTCAAACATCTGGAGAGTAAGATTTAAAACGATACCTGGACTGACATTTCCTCTCAAATATTAGTGTGTGTGTGTGTGTGTGTGTGTGTGTGTGTGTGTGTGTGTGTGTGTGTGTGTGTGTGTGTGTGTGTGTGTGTGTGTGTGTGTGTGTGTGTGTGTGTGTGTGTGTGTGTGTGTGTGTGTGTGTGTGTGTGTGTGTGTGTGTGTGTGTGTGTGTGTGTGTGTGTGTGTGTGTGTGTCCCTAACTGTTGCATCTCTGAGGTATTAGCACCCCCCTCTGGCAGTTGCACTAATGGACCTCATTGCTTTAGCATTATTACAAGTCCATCTTTTCCCTCTCAACCCTCCTTCTCTCTTTTTAAATCGACTCAAGCAAGATGAGTAATGACAAGCATGCGTACGGTTTGTGCCGAGTTCATAACCCTGTGTGCGTGTGTGCTGTTGTTATGGTGACCAGAGGGTTGCCTCAAACAGCTTGGTTTAGCAGATGAGAACACACGACACAGCAAGTATATTTCATGTCGAGGACTGGATGAGTTATTCAAATTGGAGCAGATTTAATTGATCTATCAGTCCCAATCAATGCAGATTTATTTTCTGTTTAAAAAGAGTCCTTGAAATTTGTCATGCAGACATTTAGAATCTACCTCTCAGAAAATGGACAATGGAAAGGTACAGGCTCGGTTTTACTACCTCAATTCATGAGTTAAGCGGTTCAAGATGACATTACAGTCTTTATTGCTTTGTCCCTTTACAATAACGATTGAATGTTCTGGATGGAGACAAGCGACTGAATGTCACCTCCTCCGCTCGCAAAGGGTGAGAATGTGAGTCCATGCAGGCGCTAATGAGACCGAAGGGCTCCATCGCAGGGAGACAAAGATGAGGGGGGATTGCAAGGTGTTCTGGGAAAAGAGAAATTTAGGTGAGAGAGCAAGGGATGAAGAAAAGAGGGAAAGATAGTGGGAGATGAAATGAAGCAAGATTGGCACAGTGAATGAGGGGGTAGAAAACAGGAGAATGTGCCTGCTTGCAGAGGGATTTGAGCAATTATCTTTTAAGAACAGCAGCCAGTGATGGACTGGCCCAAAGACCGAAGACCGGAATAGCATTGGCTGAATAGGTTGACCTCAGAATTGTGAATGTAGGGATTTTGACAGCGTGGGAAAGCATAAGTGATAGAGAAGGTTGGAATAGCAAAAATTCACCAACAAAGGAATAAAAGCAGAATGTGAGGGGAAAAAAAATATCTTCCTTGTTGAACTTTCACCAAAGCTTTATATGGGGACACATCATACAATACAAGTACACTAGTCAAGGTACAGCAGTGCCAACTCATGGAGTAAATGCCTGTTTTCATGAAGCAATAACGTGGGTCAACACTGCAGGTCAACTCTGCAATGACGCATGTCAAGGCACTGCTGATGTGTAGTAGTTTACATAGAAAAAGGCATTAATTTACTTGGTGCGGTAGGCTACTTCGTAAAACCTCACCTTGAGAAAAAAAAAATATATATATATATATATATATATATATATATATATATATATATATATATATATATATATATATATATATATATATATATATATTTTACTTTATTAGCATCTTCTAACAGGACATGTATAACCTGATCAACTTTTCATTATGACAGAATGGTGTTTAAAAAGATGCCCCAGAAGTACTTTACTCCGCTACACTTCTACTTGCAATTTTTTGAATGAAATCTCACTTTAACATCTAAAACCTTGTCACAACCAACTTGTGTTTTGCAGCCAAACTATGAGTACATTTACATGCACTCTAATATTCCACTATTCGGATTATGATAATATTCCGAATTTGAGACAGGTCATGTAAACATATATTACGGTTGGATATTCCGAATAATGACTGTTGCCAAATATAGCATTTTCTGATTAACTAGTGGGTTATTCCGGTATTATTGGGGTTTTAGAGGCATTCTTTGGACATGTATACAGCACATTCGGAATATGCGTCTCAATCGTGTTTTTTTTTTTTACCGCAGGCATATGGTCAGCCCTGTGCGTTGCTATGGTTGCTGTACACAAACCAACACGCCAACAGTTTGCAAGGCTGCAGACCTGGAAAAAAGGAGAAACACAGCTATGTTTAAACATTATCAAAGACTTGGTTATTGACAAGTCCGACCTTTTCATGAAGCTGGTTGAGGGAATGAAAGTGGGACGCTGTGTTCGCACGGTCCACCATCACTGGTGAACTCATAAAAATTGTATTTTGTATGTAAACGGGAATATTAGATGAATGCTCACTTTCATTAGCCATGTAAACGGCTTAGTTGGACTTTTTTGGAATAAGGCCAAAAACATATATGTTCATATATAATATTATGTGGACGTAAATATAGTCATTGTTCAATGCCTCAGAGCTTTATTCCAAGTATCCTAAGTTTATAAAAAGTACCAAATACTGTATGTCCAGCTGAACTTTAGAGTTATGTGTATAAACTGACACACAATATTTGGAGATATATTTCCATTTAATGGAATGGTGCAGCCATGAAAACATGGTCTTTGGTTTAAATATTTTACCCGTATTACACCATACAAATGGGATATAAGAATAATATGTTAATTTGAAAGAAAGCATAATGGATTTCAGCTTTGAGGCTTCATGGTGGTTGCTGCTTGTTATATCCATGCTGACTATCCTGCAGGCAATCGGAGCATATCGGTGGCTGTCCACGTATTATATCAACCTTTTGTTTGTTTGTTTTTCTCTTCTAAATCACATCAACCGACTGCAGCTGACCACATTTGAGATTCAACATGTTTTAACACAAGAAGTGTTTGACTAGTAGTTTATCACATCTGAGTAATCAAACCCAATTCACAACCCAACACATTGCCACCTCCCACCAGGACCGGTCTGGCCCTGGTGCCCCATCCCTCGCTGTCCCACACCCACGGCCCGTATGCTGGCTTAAATGTTGCTAAGTGTCTCCATACACAGCCAACACTCTCTCCTACTCTGACACACACACACACACACACACACACACAAACAAACACCCAATATTCAAATGTACAGATAAACATGAAAATATATATAAATCTCAAACACACACACACAGATCTCCTGGTAAAGTGGTGTGTTGGATTGGTGTCCAAGCAACCAGAGGGCAGAAAAGAGTGTACACTCACGCACACATGCACACAGCACAGCATATGCACACACAATGATTATTTGACATAAAATTGCATATCATTAGCAGTTAAGCCCTTGACATTTCCAGAAGAATGGGGGAAGGGCGTGTGCAGCGGCTGTGAGTAAGCCAGATTCTTTACACTTCAGAAGTCCCAGTCTTTCAGGTGAGACACTTTGAACGGCTGTCAGACTTCACCTGTCTTCCAGGACAGCAGTCAGCTGTGAATGAAAGGGAAGTGCAGTTTGACTTCATGAAAGATTCAACACTTCACTGAAGTGTCAAAATAAGACTCAAGGCCTGAACAAGGCAGTTCAAAAACGGAAATAGCAGTCACAATGAAATAAAGCATGCTTTACCAAAGTGATTTAAATTTTTTTTTTAAATTACAGTTTACCATTTAGCAGCTAATTAGCATAACTTGCAGAGCGAGGCTAATATTTTCAAGTTTGATAATTTGATGTTGAAAGACAAAAAACATTCAGAACTTCAAATAATGCTGGTGTACAGTTCAATTCATTATTTCACTCAAATTTCTGAAGACCTAACTTATGAATGGAAGATTGTAAATGACCCCTCAGATTTGCTTTACTGAAATGATTGATACATTTCATATTGAATGGATCCATTAAAACCAGTCTGGCAAATCTTATTAAGATATGACATCCTTTTCTGAGATATTCTTTTATATCTTTACAAAAGCAGATGTCACAAAAATGATTGCAGATACTGCTGTTGCAATGCTAAATATAACTCATGAACGATAGATCCATTTCTTCTTATATTTCTAGTTTATTTTTCAGTCATTCCATTTTATTTTACTTTTTAAGGGAAGGCTATAACTGTGCTAGAATATATCAAATGTCTTCATGTTTTTGTATGTTTATCATTTTGTATTTTTGTGGATCTGTTCTATTTAAAAATTGTTAAAGTTATCCACTCAAAAAAGAAACTGAGATGGGGCTGCAGAGCATTTTACAGTTGTCTTGTATTTGTATATTGAGGCGGTGGTTTTAGCGTGATACTGCTGCCTGCTGCCAACATTTCTAACCGCTTCAGGCTGCTGCGCACTTGGTTTTATACCATTTTTACTTTTTTATCACCCACGTTGGCACACGGGACAGCATTTGCATTCACCATGAATATCTCGCTATCTAGTTGGTGAACAAAGAAGAAATCGAGGGGTTTTATGGGCCTCAACTGCTCATCTTATGAACATTTGACGACATCTGTGCTAGGACAGACTCTTGCTCTAGTATGCCTGAACTGTGAGACGATAATGTCTCTGTCAAGAAATGTCAATATGAAAAGACTTTTTGACAGTTGGCTGACGACTGGAGGATGAAATATTGCTTAGTAACCAAAAACATGACAGACTGCCTGACTTCAGACCTAACAGTTGGTGTGTGTAGGATGGGTATATGTGCTGTACTAAGTGTGTGTGTGTATGTGTGAGCTGTGTTAATGTGCCAAGCAGGGCTGTGGAGAGACACGGGGAGAGGAAACTTGCAAATGTTTGAGGCGGGGTCAAGGGGCTTAACCTGCGGGAGGCCTACAACCAAGAGACTGAAGCAGATGGTTGTAGAATCAGAGGTACAGAGCCAGTCTTTTTATGGCCTGTGACAATCAGGGAAACGTACTGTGGCCATTAGGGCTGGCACGATATGCCTTTGTCCTAATTTGATTATTTCACGATTCATGGGTGCCGATTTGATTTGTATTCAATATTCGATTTGATTCGTATTCAATATTCGATTCGATTCAATAGCATTGAGTATTGCAATTTTCTATTCCTTCTTTAACAAAAACAAAAGTTGAATAATACACTTCTAGAGACCATATATCATTTCATATAGACATTTCTAAAAACTGTTTTTTGTAAAGGATGCACATCACATGTCAGTCAGTCAAGCTGACATTTATTTAATTTGTAAAGAAGAACATAACATAGATTTTCTGCATTTTTTTTTCTTTCGGTCTGTTTAGCTGGAAATGGATATGATGTAGTCGCCGTCAACGGTACCGTATAAATAGAAATATTCTGGTAAATCACTGTTAAAAAAATGAAAATAAAATGTCTGGGGGAAAAAAAATTACAAAATACACAATTTTTTAATTGTTTCCCACCCCTAGTGGCCATGATTTGATATTGTCTGAATAAATACTGGGGTGAAAAACATCGTCATTGACCCTAATGCGGGATATGCAGAATGGTCATTATCAAAGTTTTGTGTGGTGCATGAGTCAGATGTCCAGATCTGGTTCACTGTAAACCTTAAATTGGTACCTGAAGGCTACACCCACTAAAACAGCCCCCTGCATCTTTTAAGACAAATTAGTAACCTGCCTAAGCTGTTTTCCCACATTGAACCAATTGTATGCTGGGATGAGTTCCAGGCAAATGAGTAACTAGAAACCTATTTCAAAAGAGTGCAGCAAATGTTTTATGGCAATATTTTGAAAATCCTCCTGAAAAAGCAATTTTTCATGTAAAACATTTCATATTTCCAGTTGCTTTTATGTATATTTTAATAATTAAAAATATTACAAACCATCGGCATCATCAGCAGATGAATCCATAATGATGATAATCAATTGGAGTCTTATACAGAATCAGCTCCAACTCAACAAACTACAACAGTCTGGGACATTTGTTCTTCATTGAGTACTCTACTACTTTTACTTACTTACTTGTAGTGCTTTGAGTGCATATTACTGATTATACATACCTTTAGCATATTCCGATATTAGCCCAAACTGAGAACATTTTAATTCCCTTTACCTCTTTCTTCTGTGTTTGGGCTTCTCCAAGACCCAGATCAGGAATTTATGGGCATTTTTGAGAAAGAACATATATGTTTTATAAAGCACTTTGAATTTAAGAGTATTTACCTTTTTACAACTAGTTGTTGCAATATTCGGTAACACCTGAAGAAGACAGTGTCATGTCACTGTTATGTAGAAAACTTCAAGTAAAATGTAACCCAAGATTCTTTCATTTCCATTTGCCTTGTTCATTTTTTGATTGTTGGATATCTAGCAAAGCCCACCTTGCTTAGAGTTCCAGATTTGCTATAATCTTTTTTCATTATCTCTCAAATTAACATTGAGACTCTTCCCCCTTCTATAAATCCCCTTAAAGCATGCACAGCCTGCTGAGCCAACCCCACACTCATGTGCTTCAAGACAAAGACATCCCTTTCTTTGAAACCTTATTGTCTTTTTATTTATTTATTTATTTTTTACAACAAGTTGAACAAATGTGCATCATTTGTCCAACTGTTTCATCATTTTCCCACACACAGCTACAAAATGCCGCAGCCATTTTGTGCTGTGATTAACGAGCTGTAATCAATACCTCTGCAGGTTTCTGGGCAACGCCTAATGTGACAACCCTTTTAGGCCATTATTGCACATTGTTATTGTGCCCTGGCTAACTGGCCTTGTGGGGAAGGTATAATTGAGAAACTGTCTGTAATTTAGAGCAGTTATTGTTTTTATGGATGTCTAACCCCAGACCTGGTCTAGCTGTGTCTGACTGCAGGGAGACGGTGGAAGCAGAGGCACAAATCATAAATACGACAATGGCTCGGGGAGAGGAAAAAAGTGTTGAGACGAGTGATGTGAATGTTCACAGCGGGATAATTCAACAACTGACATCTTTGACTTTATCAGTTTGTCTATGAAGATGGTAGTGTTTACCAATGGTGTGCCCGATGACAATGATGAGAAACCCCCAAACGATCCTTAAAGTCATGTTAAGAAAATGTGTCATATAGTGTAATGTCATGTGGGATTTGCCCTTTTTTATGACATGGTCCAAAAGTTAAAAAAAATCCTTTTATTTTAGTCAGTCATTACTTATCACAGCACCAGACAATACCGAGATGCGATGTGTAGAGTCACGACCATCTGACACATTTAGACGAGGCAGGAGCATTTCAGGAGACCAAACAAAGCTCTGAATGACTTGAGTCAACCAGACGGAATATGGATCTTGACTCATCATTTTAACTCAAAATTCAGTCATCCGGATTTATCAAAAAGTTGGAACTGAAAGTCCTTAGGCCTTCATGATTCAGGGAAAAATATGAATCACAGTAATAGTGGTCTGTGCCAGGTAGGAGCTGGTCGCCAGGAGCTGGTTAGGACTAGGTCACAAACACACTAACCTGCAAAATCAATAGTACTACTCATACAACTACAACAAATAATAATACTAATCATTGTTACTATGATTTCTATTAATAATAGTGATCAATTACATTGGAAAGACAAACAATTACTCAATGAGAAACGTGAAACGTATTAAAAATAAATACAAACACTCCACAGATCACTCAGCTGGTCCAAACAACAGAACAGTTTACATAGGAGGGGGTCAGGACCAGTAATTTTAGTACCCTTTGTGCAAGTAAGAAGGTGGTCATGACCGCCGTGCTACTGGTTGCAATCAGTGTCTTTAGCGCATCTAGTGGTTGTGACCACTGGTCTGTTCCTGGTCTGATCTTCATAATTAATAATAGTATTTTATAGACAAAAGATTATGATCTCTGAATTTTATCCAGCTAACAGTGCTGCTAAAACCATAGGAAAGGGGAGAAAATACTCAAGCCGCTTCACAGACCACAGGGCAGACCACTGAGAAGTTGGTTGCGACCAGTGTATCTAACGCCCCCAGAGACCATGGTCCCGGGAAAGATCATGGAATCGACCACAACCCCTGCTGACAAATTGGCAGTACCAAACATTGGCACCTATAGCACATTGCGCATAACCGCAAGCCTGTAAACATAGAGGCTTCAATGCGTTAAGAAAATAAAGTACATGCTGGCCATTTAAGTATAGTAGGCTACCAAAAGTAGTGACATATAACACATTGAACTAAATATCGCCTTGATACTGGCTCTATTGGAACTCCTTGAACATGCCTTTTACATAATTAAACATGTGGATGTCAATGTCAAATGCTTTCAATAAATTAATTGAAAAAAAATCAAACTCCTTTTAAAAGTTAAATCGTGAATTGAGACTGCAATGTTATAACAATTTATCGTGCACGCCTGAAGGCATGTGTTTTTCATCACCGTTAAAATATGGAATAACTACCAAAAGAACCAAGATAAATAACACAAATTACCCTTTTAATAAAGGGAGATAACTGCCATTTACATATAAAGCCCTGAGCTTACGGCAGCACGTTCACATAAATCAATCAATCAAATTTTATTTCAATTATAAAATCACCATTCAACATGGTCTTATTGCACTTCACAATTAAAGGAACACAGAAATAACAGACATCAACAAGACAATTAAACAGCATTAAAGCAGTAAGAGTAAACTACACAAAACCAGCAACATAATAAGTAAAAAAGGGTTGTTTGTGCAGGACCCAGGAAGGATGGGGTGTTATGATTGGCTGTAATATAATGAGTAGAAGTGGGTTTTCAATCTAGATTTAAAAATGTCAACTGAGTGAGCTTCTTTAAAGCCCAGTTCAGATCAAAGATTCACAACAAGACAAAACCGTTTTAGAACGTAGCGGGAAAAGAACTGTCTCAGCTCGACTCAAGCCAGCTGATGGTGTCACAGGCTGGTTTTAAGAATATAAGCGATATCACCTGTTTCAATAGCCAATAGTAAAGTCAGCAGGTAAAGTCAGCTATAAACTATAAAAATACAATTATCCACAATCCATTTCTTTTCAATGTTAAAAACAGCTGGTCAAAATGGAGTTTTTGACGGAGCCTCAAAGACTACGCGGAAGCACCGTATTGTTATATGATCAAGCGTGATAGAGAGTGACTGAAGCCCAGCGGCGTTGGAAAAAAGCAGTGAATCAGAAAAATAAATGCAACTGTGGCAAGCATCTCAATATCACGAACGTTATCCTTATTTGTCGCATTGGTGTGAACTGGCAGGTCTTAGAACGCTGCAGACCGGCTTGTTGTCAACTTGTCTTGTTGCAAATCTTTGGTTTGACCTGGGATTAACATGTAGTGGGAGGCCATTCCAAAGATGAGGGGCACGGAAGAAGAATGCTCTATAACCAACTGATTTTTTTTTTAGTTTACTAGTGGAACGACCAGGACACCAAAATCAAGGGAGCAGAGAGTGTGTTGCCGGTGTATAGCCTATGGTGTAATAAGCTCCGATAAATAAGGTGGTGCGAGTCCATGCAGGGCCTTATACGTCAAAAGAAGAACCTTCTGTAGAAGAATCTATCTAAGAGTAGCAAGAACGGGTGTGGTCATATTTTCTAGTTTTTGTCAGGATTCTGGCTACAGTGTTCTGAGCAAGTTGAAGGCTTCTCATTGCACAATTTGGAAGACCAAAAAAAAAAAGACATCAAGTTGGGAAGACAAAAATGCATAGATTAGAGTTTTCGCATCATGAAATGATGAGATGGGTTGCATTTTGGAATGTTACTAAGATGGAAAAATGCTGTCTTGGTAATAGCCTTGATATAAGACTGGAATGTCAGGCGAGGATGATTTAAAAAAAAAGAACACCAAGGTTTTTGATGCTCGAGCTTTCAGAGATAATACAACCATCAACATTATTACACAGATTCTTAAACAAGGGACCATGTTTGGCTGGTTTTACTACTAATAGCTCTGTTTTATCGGCATTCAACAGCAGAAAGTTCATACCCATCCATCTTTTTTTATGTCTGATATACATGCCTCTAAATTTAGGAGTTGGGAAAGGTTGTTGGGCTGTACAGGTACATGAAGCTCGGTATTGTTAGCACAGCAGTGAAATTTAACACTTTATTTGCTAATAATGTCAGCAAGGTCTTTGTAAATGTGAACAGTAATTGCAGCAATTTAGAAGGGCATAATAATCACTATACATTTTTTTTCATATTCATAGTAATATTACGGCTTTTATTATTTAATCACAGAAACAAGCACAGCAGACAGCATTAAAGGGTGTCATGGTTTAACAAGGGAGGGCAGGGTTTGTCTCTCTGTCAACAGTCTACTTTGTACGGTTTGTCATTAGCGCTCCGAGCTGACTGTCTCTGTGTTCATAATGGGGTCTGATGCCCTGCGTGGCTGGCCTGCACTTAGTGCTGTTAGTGATTAGACCTCGACCTTTAATTTCTGCTGCAGAGTCAGTCTCATGTCGGAATGGCGAGGGGGGGACAGGGGAAGTGACAGAGGATGGGGGATGAGACAGGAAAGATGCCAAACATAGATCAAAATACAGGTGAGCGCCTTGAGAGTTTGAGGGTGTAAAGGGAGAAAAATGTCTATAAAAGAGGGTTGAAGAAAAGCAAAGACAGGCAGTGACTGATGACTGCAGGCAGGTAAGATGGCAGAATGATAAATAACAACAGATACCTAGTGGAAAGAAGGTAGAGAGAAAGACGGTCTCTATATTGTGTCTGACTGATGGTGTTGCATGTTGAAACCCATTAACACATTTCCTAAAGGGGAAGTCCGCCAATGTTTTCACATCAAAGTTTACAGGTGTTAAGGAGTACTGTATGTGTCACGTGTAGCCAGGCAGCTAGTGTGTTTTTCATATTTTTATTGTATATAGTGTGGTTTTGCTTTTGGTTATTTTCTTTGCTTTCCTGGCACAGACACTAAGGACGCTCTCCAAACACACCGGTAGCGCATCTCCTAATCAGGTGAGGTAGGAGCTACATATGTGTTTTGAGGCTGAGAATGGGTGTTGGAGATGGGGAAGATACCTGGGGCCTGTTGCACAAAGTAGAATGAAGATATCCACGATGACTGAAAAAGCGCAGCTTGACTTAGTGTGATCCGCTCATCGTGGCTTAATCGGTTGCACGTTTGCCGAGCCAGGTTGCGAAGGTGAAGCTATGTCAAGCCAGGTGTAGATAGCTGAGATAAGTGCACGTTCACAGCTTTCTTAAATGGACCACGGTATCGATCACAGATTTAGTGATGCAGAAATGGAGAAGACGCGTGTGGCATATGTTTCAACTGCTGAGCAGCAGCTTCTAATGGAAAGTAACGAGGAGGTGAAGCATAAAATATGCAAAAAGGGAAATATGACTTATTAAATGGAGAGGAAAAAGCCCAACAGACTGTAGCGGACCAACTGAATGTGTAAGGATTTTAAAATATCTACTTAGTCTACTAGTCAGTGCACATTTTTACAAAAGTTGTAGGCTACACTGTGTTTTATTTGCTTTTAACATGCTTGTTTTATGTGTTGGTTTTATTGTTAAGTGTCTTTGAGTAGCCTACCATGTAAAGTACTATATTAATAAAATGTATTATTTATCCTATCTTTGCCTTAAAAGTGAGCAGAGGGAATTAAGTGTCTCGGGAAATGTACCCTAAGGACTAGGCTTAATTTCAAACCCTTATTCACAACGCGAGAACATGTTTTACAATCATATGCACAAATCCCTATTAGCTATGTCTAATTTTAAATATCTTTTTACGATTAATGTTCATACAGAACAAACAGAAAGGGACAAAAACTAGAAAAAGAACTTCAATACACACTGTAAGCATATATGTAAAACAATGTATTATTCATGGTGACGTGACGCACAGGTCTGCCCAAAGGCAGTGCCCGCACACCAGGCAGCCAGATGGTGTTGCTAAGAACTTGCAACGTATAACTATTATCAGACCGGCCCTTGTGGCCTATAAACACTACCGGCCCACCTACCCGACTCTCCTGATTGCCACTCCGCATCTGGGTGCCAGGGCAACCATTTCTAACCATCTAAACAACTGCTGTAGGCCTAGTAGGGTTTAAATCAAACTTGTGGCAACAATAGTGACAAGAAATGCATGTTAATAAAAATAAATCTAAACACATTCAGAAGACTACGGAATAACTGTTAAACACGTTTATTTCAGATCCGGGCGGCAGCTGATTCAACACATGATGCCAGGATTGATCTTAAACTGGCTGTTAGCCTGCTGTGGAGCAAAGAATAAATTGCCATGGTTACTTGGCTGGGTTTAAATGAACCTGCTTTCGTGCAACCAAGTCAAAGCTAAATTCATCCAGGATCACTTGACTATCCCGGCTTAATCCCTTATCCTGGTTTTTGTGCAACAGGCCCCTGAGGTGGTGCGGGGCTAGTGGGCGGTTTAAGGAGGCACCATTGGATGCCCAGGACGACGTGCGGTGGGACTGGCTTGGACGGCGGAGCTGGACGAGGACCGGACCTGAGGTGGTGCTGGTCTAGATGGCAGTCGCGACCTGTGGTCAGGACCTGCGGAAACATCCTTTGGGAGTTCAGGATGACGCGCAGTGAGACCTACGAAAGACAGCGGACACACTGACAAGTAGACATCAATACGGACAATAGCTGTGTGTGTGTGTGTGTGTGTGTGTGTGTGTGTGTGTGTGTGTGTGTGTGTGTGTGTGTGTGTGTGTGTGTGTGTGTGTGTGTGTGTGTGTGTGTGTGTGTGTGTGTGTGTGTGTGTGTAAAGGACCTAAAATGTCTTTGTGATATATATTTTAAAAAGTTGTCTTTTGTGTCTCCAGAGAAATCAGCGCAGAGTTTAAGAAATTGCCTCAAGTGATGTCACTTGAGTCTGCGTTGCTTGAGGCTGAAGACTACAGGTTTGAAATTTAAAAAATCTCTGGGGGTGTGAAGTTGGAAGACACACACACCTCATCTCTTCTCAAGGCTATATTAGCCTCTACTAACATAGCACACTCAAATCTCTAGACCAACTGTCTGAGGTTAAGTTGCACCGTGGGTTACGTAGGCACCAGGTTTTGAAAGAAGAAGAAAACATAGAGGACACAAATTGATTATATATCTGTTTCTCTTTCATTGAATTTGATCTTTTTTTGTGTTTATTTGAAAAAAATATTTAATCTATGACCATTTGCTTTCCAAAAAATACATGGTTGAGTAATGCCATAAAGAGCATGTGATGTGAAACACTGGAGCTAAGGCCTGAACTTGATAGTATGAGTTCATGTAGTGGCTGTCATTATCTTTGCAGATGATTTTAATCAACCGTAAAAACAGAACAATCTGAGGTAGAGAACTTAAGAGAAGCAGAATAAGAGATTTAAATGAAATGGGGCACAGTGACTCTGCATTTTCATTGTTTCTTTTTCCACTGACCCATCGCTTTCAATGAGCACATTCACACACACTGACACAACAGTCTCTCTCTGTTGATCTCTATTCTGTCCTTCCTCCATCCTTCCACTCTTCTCTCTCCATCCCTTTCTCTTGGTTACTTCTTTTTGATTTATCTTCCGTCCTTCCCTTCCTCCATCCCGTCCTCCTTCCTTTCTCTCCAGCTGAATCCTCAGGGTTGTTTTGTTTGGGAGAACTTCCTTTCTGTGGCTCTTTCTTTTCCCCTCACCGGTCTTGTGATGAGAAAACAAGAACTTCCCTATTTTTGTCTGCTCTGGGGAAAACACACAGACACACACAAAAGCACAATCAAGCACAGATTCACATAAATATACAGAACTGGTGCTTTTCTATTAAAATGGACATCAACCAAATTCACTTTCATGCATAAAGAAAGCTTGGCTTTGTATTCAATCTGGTTCCTGTTTGTCAGTTAGGACCTCCACATTCCCCAGTATGCAAACCAGTGGTGTAGTCTAATATATTGGTGTGTGTGTGTGTGTGTGTACTGTGTGTATATATACATATACAGTTTTACACATCGAGAGTCTGAAATTTTTGCCCATTCCTCCTTGCAAAACAGCTCGAGCTCAGTGAGGTTGGATTGAGAGCGTTTGTGAACAGCAGTTTTCAGTCCTTTCCACAAATTCAATTGGATTCAGGTCTGAACTTTGACTTGGCCATTCTAACACCTGCACATGTTTATTTGTGAACCATTCCATTGTAGATTTTGCTTTATGTTTTGGATCATTGTCTTGTTGGAAGATAAATCTACGTCCCAGTCTCAGGTCTTTTGGTCTTCTGGTTCTTCCAGAATGGTCCTGTATTTGGCTCCATCCATCTTTCCATCAATTTTAACCATCCCTGTCCCTGCTGCAGAAAAGCAGGCCCAAACCATGATGCTGCCACCACCATGTTTGACAGTGAGGATGGTGTGTTCAGGGTGATGAGCTGTGTTGCTTTTATGAGTTTAGAGGGACGGCCGGGTCTTCGTAGATTTGCAGTGGTCTGATACTCCTTCCATTTCAATATTATCGCTTGCACAGTGCTCCTTGGGATGTTTAAGGCTTGGGAAATCTTTTTGTATCCAAATCTGGCTTTAAACTTCTCCACAACAGTATCTCGGACCTGCCTGGTGTGTTCCTTGTTCATGATGCTCTCTGCGCTTTAACCCACGGCCCGGGTCAGGCTGATTTTTTTTTTTTCCCGCCCTTGATCAAGCTTCTTCTTTTATTTTATTTTTTTTTTTAATCATTACTTTATTACTTTTTTACTCTCCAGTTTCTCCAGTAGCTCTGGGTGTAGTGCGGCCAGCGCGTCGCCATGCAGACCGTTGCAAAGGACAATAAATAAAAATAAAGTCTCTGATATGGTTCCAGGGCTTTGATTATCTGTTACCCACAATATTTGGCTGAGGGAGCTAGGGTCAAGTTTTTTTTTTGTTTTTATAATATTTCTTCATTCATTCATTCTGGTTCAAATTGGGCTCAGGCTCATAATTACAGTTATTTGTCGGGCTGGGCTCGGACTCAACATTCACAGGCTCAGGTAGTGTTGGGCTTGATTATTTTTTTTTTTGGGCCCAATCTAATCGCTAATATGCACATGGGACTTATATGAACATGTTACCCCTCAATATACAAATATCACCTTTCTTTTTTTTAAAGGATAAAGTTGAGACACTATTTTTGTATTGTCAACCATTTCCATGGTAAGACCAAAACCAACAGTTCCTTATTTCCTCTCTTAGTTCTTCATAACTTTCCTAACCAGTTTGTCAAATCAGATCAGTACTCTTTGGTTCCTGCTGATGACGTAAATCTTCAAAAACTGATAACTGATAGCAAATATAGAGTTCCATTTTTAGTTTATTAATTTATTTTTTCATGGTTACATCACACCATTAAAGTATTCTGCATGTGTTGTGCATCATTTTATAGATATTTGAGTATGTGGGTTTTGACAAAGGCGGGTTTGTACTTACCAGTGTGCCATCACTGACGTTTAAAATGTTAAAGAAAGTACACCCATGGACATTATGAGATCTTTTGTTTGCCCTTTGTAAACATTGCATGTTGTGAAATTATTAATAGAGCGGTTAATGGGAAGCTCTGTACTGTGGCAGTGTTTTCTTCTCTGTAAGGGGTCCTTTTCCCACTTCCGTATCTATAGTTCACACACGCAAACGCACACACACACACACACACACACAGATGTGAAAGTGTTTTGTTTGTTGTCAGAGTCAGAAAATGTTATATTTTATAGAGACATAGAAAAGATATGAGCTGTGTTCAGTCATTGTTCTCGGTGATTAATCAAAGTTGGCGATTCCTTGTCTGTTTGTAATGTTGAGAGCATTTTCATAAATCCCAGCATGCTAATCAACATATGGCCTCCCAGGGAGCCAAAGATCATCAACTGACTCATGCATCACCCACTGAGAGCTATTTGAATATCATGACATGTGAGGTTAGAGAAAACAAGTTGTTGTTTTTCACTTCATTTTACATTCGGTTTTGCCAGAAGTTGGCACAAACACATTTCTTTATATTAATTACACAAAAGGGAAGTTAACCCTCTTTGTCAACACTCTAAAGTATTAAATCAATTACATTAAAGCCATAAGGAAAGAAAAAATCCAGTTTAGATTTGTATATGTAAGTAGGCGTGGATGATTGTGTATCTGTGTCATTGTTAATCCAAAGAGAATTCTCTGTTGCTCAAATGCAAAAGACTGTGTGCTTATTTGCATACTTTAACAACAGTGTGCCTATTGTTTCAGTGAAACCAGCCGGTGAGAGGGCTCCCTTTCATTCAGCTGGTTACAGGTGGAGGAAATTAAAACAGTGTGAAGATCTGGTTTTAAAAGCTGCTATGTTGTGTTCAGCAACACTCACAATAGATACATTTTATAAATTTCTTTTTTAAATGTGCATAAAGATCTGATGTTTTTTTTTTTTTTCTGTCCACTGCCATTTTTTGTCTGTTGGGATGAACAGGTACACCAACTTTTCCAACACAGCCAAGTGTAAATATCTCATTTAGCAATTTATTTTTTTTTTTTTTAATTACCAATTTTTACACTTTTTAAGTGAAAATTTCAATGTCACCATGGGGTGTCAATGAAATGGCCCAGCTGTGTGAGGTCCAGTTGTGTTCTTAAAACCCCCAACAAAGCAGCAAAGTAGACTTTATATTTCACAATTACTGTTTCCCGTTAGATTGTTTATAGATTTCAACGTTTCCGACTGCACTTGAAGGCAGCTTATTTCACAGGGGGAGAGAGAGAAAGAAAAGAGATGAGCAAGAAGAAGAGTGCCTTGTTGTTTTAGGAAACATTCATCTATTATACAAACTCTCTGGCAATTCAGTGCTTGTTTCGTTTTTTTACTTTTAATTTGTTTAAAAACTTTATTGTGGCAGCGATAGAGGTAGTCATGTTTCCTGTTTACTGTACGGGACTCCAACCTGGTCTCACATCAGTGTGAAATGGTCACGTTATTTAGATTTATTGATTCATGCGCATGTGACGATTTTCTTGTTTATTACGTGTACATGTCACGATTTTAGAACGTGACCATTTCACAAACTGCCATGACACTGGGCTGCTCTGGGAGACGCAGCAACGGGGAACTGAAATGCCACACGTCGCCGACAACAGCGGAATGGACGGAAGGAACTGCAACACATGGGACACGATCCCCGGTCTCCAGGGTAAAAGTCCTGTGTTGTTTTACCCATCCACCACCCCGACTAACCTCCCTGCGCGGATATTTGGCTTTTCAGTAATACTCTACTGCTACTACTGTGTTTTCTGTGAACACGAAATAGGCTTCCCATTGAAATACATAACTTCAAAATTTGTAATCAACACACTAAAATAACATTAATGTGACCTGTACAAAAATCAATAGATTAAATAAAGTAACCATTTCACAAACTGCCATGAGACTAGGCTGGAGACTCTCACACCGCCTCAAACCATAGCTCAAAACACACCCAAATGCCGGTTACATGATTGGCCACCACAGCATGACGTGGGGTTGCGTTTCTCCAAAAGTTGAGTCTGTCTCAACTTTTCACCGGGGACCCACTGCATTTTTTGAGTGTGCCCCTTGCTTCAACCCACGCTGCAACCTAAACGCACCACCCCCATTAAAAATGGATGGAAAGACCTGCATTTTTGACGGCCAACGCAAGCGGTGTGAATGCAGCCTTAGTCTACTGATAAGTCAATAGAGCATAAAATGGGTCAAGCTAATATGTTTCGAGCGCCCTCTGTCTATAAACAGGGCTTTCATAGGCCTAGTTTTGCACAGAACTACATGTAATAAGTGTATAAAAACATCAGTTCCCCCATCTATTATGTGAGGAAGCAGACTAATCTCATGAAGTGGCCAATTTGTTTGCCATTATTGGCATGTTACCAAGACGCATACTCACTTTGTAGCGTGTTTATCAACTCTGTTTGGCCTCCATTGACTTGTTACCTTGCAACTGTGTGTGAATTTACGCAGTAGCGCGTAGTATGAAAGGGTGAAAGTCCGCAGAGGGAGGTTGGGTGGTGGTGGTGGTGGTGGTGGATGGGTAAAACAAAGGACTTTCACCCCGAAGCCTGGTAGTCTCTCAAGTCAACCTGTTCATCTTTTCCTAAACCCAACCCATCCAATGTATACAGTGTACAAAAAAAAATTAACAAATAACATGCCACTTGGCTTTAGGAAAGTGGCATACACAGGAGACATACACGCAGATAGCTCAAATGCATACATAACACGCCACTTGGCTTAAGAAAGTAAGCGTGTATGTTGGAGGAAGGGTTGGAAAGTTAATCTGCATTTTACCATTTCAACCGTCTGCACCGTTTGCTTAATGTCTGGCTGCTTTTTAAATTTTAGGCAATAAAATCAAATATAATCAAAAGGGTTGGACACTTTCTCACGAGCATGTGTGTATATGCTAGAAGATGTCTTTGTGTATTTGTGTCAGACGGGAGACTCCTTGACTCAGGGTCACAGACCTCACAACAAAAGTCTAATTCATGGCCAAAGATTTGAAGATCTGCCTCATCATGAGTTAGAGACCAACCACAAAGTCACAAGTCTTATTCTGATGAGGATTGAAGCACAGTTCAAAGCACAGTTCTAAAAGTCATAAGACTCGCCACACATTTAAAGGAAATTTACAGACAACTAATTGTGCTCAGAGTGACTCATTTCAAAACCATGCACAGATCAAAATGAAAAGATAAAGTTGTTATAAAACTATATACTTTTCCTTAAGAACTGCATTCATATTATATTGTACATTTGGAATTTCTGACCATCTTGGCAATTTATAGTCTCACAAATGGAGGAAAAACACACACATTCACACCAAGGGGGTAAGCCTGCCTCCACTAAGCGTAGCTCCTATGGTGCCATTTTTATGCTACCTAGCACTAGCATTCCATTGACAACCATTCATTTTAACATCACTTTGACAGCAAATAACTCCACATATGAAGCGTTTAAAGACTATTTGTCCATTGTTTATTTCTAAAGAAACATTACCTTGTATCTCACGTTATGGCTCCGTAGCGTTTTTGTAAAAATAGGCTAACGATTGTGTCATAACCACGCGACTTACTGTTGCATAGTAGAGGAATTGCCAAACAGCACAAGAGAAGCTCGCTGGTAGTTTCGACTTACATTAGCTGTTTAGGTTTAATTACTAATGTTAACTACCATTTTAGTTGTAGCCTGTGCCTGTGTTATCTTAACCCTTGTGTTTTCCTTGGGTCAAACTGGCCCGTTTTCAGTTCCTTTTTTTTTTTCACAAAAAATGGGCCGTTGAAATAAGAGCTGAAAATGTCAAAAGTAAAAATATCAAAAAACTCACCCACAACATTGAAAAAGTGACTAAAATGTTGGAAAAAGCAATAATGTTGAAAAACCTTTTTATTTTTCCATGGTTGACGGGAAGACAACACAAGGGTTAAGAAATGGACCTGTTAGTTTCCAGCTGTGTCGATGTAGACCACTGACTTTATGATTGCAGGCTGAATATTTTTTACCGTACCTCTTTAAAAATCTAAAACGGTCATATGGAAGATCAGTCCTGTTTGTATCCATTTTAATTGTATTACAGGGCAACATTTCTTTCAGTAGGACAGACAAGAGAAACTGATTGATGGTTTAACTTTATTTGAGGCATCACACCCAGCAGCACAGCTCCTGTTGGCTCCCTGTCACTTTTTAAAAGAATTGGCTTGGGGATGGGGGTGGGGGTCTTTTGGATCGTGTTGTGATGGAGAGAAAGAAACAGGAGGAGGGATTTGCAGACCGGATAGCTCGGTGACATCAGCTTTAAAAAATGTGTGTGTGTCTGAGTGTGTGCCAGTGTCTGAGAAAAAGTGGGACAGGAAGAGCTCTCACTTTGTTCTTCTTTTACCCAGGACCAAATGTCAGAATGTGGAGAACAGAAAACAAGAAAAAAGCTAATTAAAGAAAAGTCAGCTACCTTTACAGTCAGTAAAGGTAACGGTGTCATGAGTAGCATGTAGCATATGTTCCCAGCCATCCATTCAAGGTGTAGGGATCCTGTACTGTAATTTTGATCAGACCTTGAACATTTTTAAATAAATTGTGGATGGTGGTGAAAAAGCTCCAGAAATGCCAAACATTTTTGAAAATTCATGGCCATTCTTGACTTTGTTTTTGCGGCCCTGGGGCCCTATGACCCCCACCAGAGGAACTCTAGACAGTGCAACCAGTACGCCCTTGCTAAAATAATACTTACACTACAGGGGTTGGGTTGGGAACCAGAGGGTCGCTGGTTCAAGTCTCCATACGGACCAAAGTATGGTGGTGGACTGGTAGCTGGAGAGGTGCCAGTTGACCTCCTTGGGAACTGCCAAGGTGCTCTTGAACAAGGCACTGAACCCCCAATTGCTAGGGGCACCTTTCCATAGGCAGCTCCCTCATTCTGACTAGGGTTGGGTACTGAACCCTGTACTTTTACAAGTACCAACCGAATCACGTCGGTACTACAGAGTATTGGTTCACACAAAATCAAACGGTGCCAAATTTCAGTACCTAAGAATAAAGGCCTTTTTATGGTTCTGCGTAAGTTGCCTGATGTTTATACTTGTGCGCTAGTGTGTGTGTGTGGGGGAAGTGGGCTCTGCAGTTTTGTTGAAGTCACAATGAGACACGGCAATGCCGGTAAAATCTGGTTACAGTTTTTCAAAACTTAACGCAGACACCATTCACTGTGATATGATATTAATGGCAAGGCAAAAGCAGTCGTGGTGCTGTTGACATTACACTTCCTCTGAGATGAGCAGGCAAAACAGTGGTTATTTGCCCTGGGGACTGACTGACAGGCTGATGTTGTAAGGCAAGGCAACTTTATTTCTACAGCAACTTTCAGCAACAAGGCAATTCAAAGTGCTTTACATGAAACATTAAAGAGCAATTAAAAATGGTCATGATGGAAAATAAAACAGGCTAAAATATAATAATATACAGTACAAATACCAGAATAAAAGTTAACAGTGTGTTTAATTATTATGTGAAATTAATAATTATTCAATTTAATAGTTTGTAGGGATGGGTTTGGGAGGAGAGAGGATTTTTGTTTTTGTTTAATTTCTGTCAGTGTAAAATATTCTAAATAACAATAACGTTCTAAATAAATAGGTTTGGAATTATTTTTACAAATGAAATGATTGTTTTGTAACTACAGAGGGAAAGTACCGAAAAAGTACCGGGAACAGAAGAGCTGTTTCCTTCGTCCCGTCCAGGAGGGACAGATGAAACATCACGCACGTCCCACTTTTGCTGTAATAATTCCTGAACAGTTTTGTTCAAAGATGAAAATGCAACTGTATTTGACAGTTGACAGGTGTAGGTTGCTGGTGACAAAATATTAGCTTTCAGTGCGATACGACCGCTTTGTAAATTAGGTTGAATTAAAACGTGTTTCAACTGTTCCGGCTCTACCCTACCGCTGCTATAATTCCCTAACAGATTTGCAACTAACCAAATCACCAAAACTAGTTGACATGCTGTAAACCTCCTGGCTTTTTGGGCCCGGGTCAGTTATCCTCCAATCAATTTGGATTGGGTGTGACTGTCCTCAGGTCCCTTTTTTAAATCAGTTTGAAAATAAATGTATGCATACAGACCTCTTCTGTGACCGTTGATGTCATCCACATAGTTATTTCAATTTGAATCTCAATTTACCCCACACACACACACACACACACACACACACTTTAATTTATTAATTAAAATGTGTAAATTAATTAAAATGTAAATGATCTATTACAAATTCACTCATTGAGTGGTTTATTTAGGGAGTGAACCGTTGTTTGCAATAGACGATCTCTGGACGAGAGAGAGTCTCTCAGAGAGAGAGAGGGAGAGAAAAGGCGTTTCCACGTTTCAGCAGCCGGTGACTGAGCAGCAGACGGCCACAGAGCGGAATCACCGTCATCTGGAGCCTTTCTGTTTTTATTATCTCCAAAAACTGACTGACAGTTCATCTCACCCGGCCGCGTTTCCCCACGCTGATGAAACAGACTCAAATCCATCACAGAACGATTTGAAACCGCAAAAGTGAACCGAGCTTGGCCGAGTGGACTTTTTTTTTTTTAATTTTTTTTTTTAAATCCTGCAGCACGTCTGTCCCGTCTCATTCCCACAGAGCTCCAGAGAAGATTATCTTCCCGCATCTCTCTCCCTGTCTGTAGCTGACTCATATCTGCTGCTGTCGGGGTGAGTAGCCTAGCCTACATTTCTTTTCAGCATTTCTCACTAATCTCTTTGTGTAGGCTTTTCTATTTTATTTTTTACTTTGTATGTCTAAACGTCCCGGGTCATTAGTTGAGCCGTGTGGGGAGTCCGTCCCCCTCCTCTGTTCATGGATATGGATCATTTCTCTCCTCATAAACCGTTACGTGATAGCCGTGTGAGAGACTCGCCTACTTCATAGCCTGCCTGTAAAATGTAGTTTTCCGGCGTGTTATTGGCATCAAAAAGGTCAATTTAACAGAGGGGGAAAAGTTGAAGAAATGCCATTCATAGCCCTTTTGGATATAGAAATGCATTTATTTATTTTGCAGATGAGATTCATTCTAATGGACATTTTGGACACTTATCTCCGAAAGATTTGACCAAAATAGCAGAAAAAAATTTACCAAAAAAAATAAAATCATAATATTTGAAAATAGAAATGTTTCGTTGACACGTAACCTGTTGTACGCTATCTGTAAAGTGCTGTGAAGTAACAAACCATGCGAAATGTGCAATGCCTCGTTGACTTGACACAACTCACTCATGAACTTGGCTGTTAAGTGGCAAGTTGGTGATTTTTCCCATTCACAAGAGGGCATTTAACACACCATTAATTAAACTAATTGGATTGGGTTTAGTGTTGCTGGAGACACTCAGTAGCCTATTTCCCTTTCGTTACTCCCCAGCCAAATATTCCCATAGTACTCCCATCGAAACGTCCAGTTTGTTGTCATAAGTTACATTATTTCTCTTATATTAGCTTATGAGTCTCCTTACATTTGTAACTGCAGATGGATTATCAGGAATGTTCTGCCTCTAAAAAGTCCAACACTCAGTCATAGGAAAGAGGCAATAATATACTGTCGGTGACCACCTTTTTGTGTGTGTGTGTGTGTGTGTGTGTTTGTGTGTTGGGGGGGGTGAGTCTTTTATGAATGGATGTGTCAGGCCTGCCAACACTGTGTGTGCTGTGATGGGTGGGGTTGACAATAGCTGGTTTATATCACCTAATCACCCTGTATTGTCTGTGTTTTATTACCCTGAATGTGTCATAAAAGTATTCCTATAATGGCTTGCAATGTTTTTTGCTCAGATTCATGATTCAGAAGACATGATTTAGAAAACATGAAGACATTAAGACAAGGTATAACAGAAACACTGAGTGACAGTAGGCCTGTTTTGTAAAGTTAAGACATTCTGTTAAAGGTGGAAAGACATTTTAATGCGTTTTATTGTTTTGCCTTAGATAGTAACTTCTTAGGAACTCATATTAGCGTCGCAGCGGTAAATACGAAGCAGTGAAAATTGTGATTTGGATACATTTACAGGTTTTAGTGTATTTTGCAATGCAGATGCTCTGTTTCCTGTTTTTGTCTTATTATGATGATTATTTTCTTGCTTGGTCCAAAAATCTTGTCTTAAATGTCAGAATATAGTGAAAATCATCACAACGTTACAGAGCCCAGGTTACATCATCAACTTGCTTGTTTGGTGTGACCAACAGAGAAGTTACCCTAAAACAACAGTGGCAAACGAGTCATGAGTTGTCAGAACAATTGTTTTTCTAATCGTTTCAACGTCCCTTCTCTTGCATCCTGACCCCGAGTGACACACATATTGTACATACATCTACATCTAGTGTGTGACACTTGTACAGCATGACAGCTGTCTGTTCGTTTCCTGTGAGGCTGCATTCCAGTCACATTATCCCTCCGGAGTGTGCACGTTTTACAAGCTGTTAAACAATCCCAGTACAGCAGAAAAGAGTCAACTTTATTTTAGTGAAACAGTAACTGCTGTTGTAAATTTGAGTCTTTCATGGAATGCTAGCATCCCTGTAATATGTTGTGTGTGTGTGTGTGTGTGTGTGTGTGTGTGTGTGTGTGTGTGTGTGTGTAGTTTTGCAGGTTTATGAAGACATCTTTGAAAAGTGGGGATTTCTTCAAAGTGGCTTTATGAGGATTTTAAGATGTAGTTGTAGGTCAAAATTAAGGCATGGGCGTTCAGCATGAAGTTGTGTTAGTTAGGATATCGCGTGTGTGTGTGTGTGTGTGTGTGTGTGTGTGTGTGTGTGTGTGTGTGTGTGTGTGTGTGTGTGTTGACTCAGCTTTTTGAGAGGCTGTCTCCTCTCTGATATTGATCTATCTTCTCGGACAGAGAAAAACAAAAATGGGCAGCACAGCAGAAATGTGCTTCCTCTCTCAGGTTCACTTCCTCTCTGTGCGTGTCGGTGGTGTCGGTTGTCCCCCCGCCGCCGCCAGGGGAATGTTTGTGGTTGACTGTTTACAGGCACTGAGTCAAACACAGTTTTCGGGAAGATCAGCGTTAAACTGGTGTAACTTGAAGCAATGAAAACGGAAGAAAAACATGTCCGTTTTTTTGTTTTGTTTTTCACACCTCCCTTGTCAGCAAGCTGTTTATGGTCGCACTTTCCAGACAATAGAATAGACTTAACCATAAGAAACCATTTTCAGCCTAACATGTTATTTTTAATAATCAACAGACAAGCATCTCTTTGCTGCAAATTGAAACGTATATATTCACCCAAAATGTGAAAGTGTGGTGTTAAGTATGGACACTTTTGTTACCACAGGAAATGAGGAGAGGAATGGAAACTTTGTTCAGATTGAACTGGACTCACCAACTGATCTATGTCCTCTCTCCTCCCTTTTTGGTTTCATTTGGTATGAAACATCCCAGAATAGCCAGAGTCTGAAACCACAGCATGCAGTGTGTGACTCACAGACTTGCAAAAGTAGGGTTGGTATTATGTCAAAAAGTGATAATTTTTTTCCCCACATAATGAAGCGGGACTAAAATGATTAAAACATCCTATTTTGTAGACCTGCATGTAAAAGCAGTTACAGTTAGAATACTTAAACACCTGCACCACTTGCTTGGCTGGCAGCACCACGGATAGCTGTGACGGCAATCCATCACCAGTGGTCACTAGGGGGTGGGGGGGAAATTGATACAGCATAGTATCGCAATATTTTCCATGTCAATACTGTATCGATACACAGACACCAAGTATCGATATTTTATTATATATGTATTGTCTGTTTGACAATCCCATTTTGGAGCAATAAAATTGAATGGATGACCAAACAGAGACATTTTTCTTTTTAGAGAGACATAGACATAATTTGAAATTTGGTCAAATTTGAAGTTGGAAAGGTAATCTCGCTTTGCCGGACCTTCCTCCACAGCCCTGAGAAGGAGGCTGTGGCTAGTCCACACAGCATTGCGAGATGGGAGAAAAATGTCCTCAACCATTTTAACATTTTTAAGTTGCTTTAATAACCACATTTTGTAAAGAAATGGACAAAATCTAGAAGCACAGAACATAGATTTTAAAATAATTATTCCATTAGCTTGTTAAAAAAAATGTGTCAAAAACACTTTTAATCCCCAGATGTAGTATGAATGAAAGCTTGTCAAACCTTAATTATGAAGAGAACCTTGGATTTAGTTTTTCTTTGTTACCCCAGAGTCCATTTAGAACCAAGCAGGTTTGGTTTCAATACCCAATTGTAGCAATTTGTGTCTTTAAAGAACTAAAATTAGTCACTGACTTTGCTAATATTTAAAATTTTATTGTAAATTAATTTGTATTGAGGATGTGCTACAATGTATGAAAGTCTCTGAAAAAGCCTTTACATCCACATGAGTCCCAGGCTAACCTCCTGCACTGACAGGCCGACATTTGATATTTAATACAGCCCAGCATCAGGCTGATCTGACAACAATACACGGGGTAAGTAAGATTACATCATGCTGAAAACCAACACACGTGTGTCGTGTCAAAGTAAGGACTTGGATATCATGAACAAGCTTCACTGTCACTTCCTGCAGTGGTGGATCCTCTTGACGTGTCATAGTGCATTCCATTTGTACTCGCAACTCGGATTTTCCGAGGTCAAAGTCGAAAACAAGCTAATTAAAACAATGAAAATCTGAATTGTAAATGGACTTTTTCACTCTCATGTGTGACGTCATTACCAGTTTCGGGGTCCGAGGTAAATGGAACACACTATCACTGTTGGAATACCCCTGCCTTTCACCATGACTGTGCCAAGATCTCAGGAAGCTACGAGTTAAGGGCGTTACAGTAGATGCAGCCAAGCTGGCGTGCGCAACTGTGACATCATGAAAGCCCCGTAACTGTTTATACTCGTGGTGGTTGCAACACTAGTTGTAGTCTTGACCTGAACAGAGGTGGCACTAATGACTGAAGGCTACTGACATTGCTATTTCTACGAACTAGAAGAAGAAGAAAAACGTAAACGATGGCAGAACTGGCAGCAGAATTGCCGTCAGTGCTTTGATTTGATTCGATGACCTACTTGGTCGGATCAAGCCTTTCATTCACCATAAAATAACTTATCTTAACCCAGAAAGTTAAGCTGGAAAAAAATAGAAGAAAAATCCTGGCGCGCCAGTGAGATCTACATCATTTTGACGTCACATTGGCGCGCAAACTTGGATGTGTCGACTGTAAAACGGCTCTTACACGGAGTCAGTGTCATTACACGGCGTTACATCACCACCTGCAATCTGCGCTACGGCTGCTCGCTGACACCGTCCTCCGCTGCCACCCACTCTTCCTCAGGTCTGTTATTGGTATCCATTTACAGATTAAACTGGTAGAGCAGATGCCACATTCTAACTGAACAGGGAAAGGCTGCTGAGAGTAAACAACTACACATGTTCTACACATGCAGCAAGCAGAAGAAGAGTTTATTACATGCAGCAACATTTGCATTGTAATCGTGCAGGAGAGTGAGGCAGAGAACGATAACATTATGAAATATTCTTCCAGCAACAAATATGTAAATCTTTTCTATTAATGACACTTATTGTATGTTCCTGTTTTTATTGAATATGCTTACCGCCAAACTTCCCATATGATTAAAAGGTACATACATCCTTGATACTTAATTGCTTAATTGTCTCAAAGGCTTTGGTTACCATTGACCCCGTTGAGCTGGCTGCCACCTAAACTCCAGTGATATGAATCATCAGTCGAGAAGTCCCCAAGCTACACCTCATTTGTCAGTCAAATCACTGCCCTTTGTAGCTGCGTGATTGTACACGGCCAGTATCATGGCATGGCTGGTTATGGTCAGAGTATTTGTCCAAAGCTTGAAACTCAGAGCTAGCTTGGAAAATTCAGTTTCAGGTACAGCTCTAATACTCATAATTTTTTTATCAGGTGGTACATTTCACCAGATGTCTTTTTGGCCGGATGTCTGTTACATTCCGCTTTCTTTGTGTTGACATTTTAAACTCCGGTGAATTTCTGAGGACTATGGTTAACTGCTTCTCAGATCCCTGCAGGGTAACTCCAGACCCCCTAGCTAGACTATCTGTCCAATCTGAGTTTTCTGTTGCATGACTAAAACAACTTTTAAACATCAGGCATCGTGGCACTGTCAAGTGCTTAGCGCCGCCCTAGACAATTGTGATTGGCAGTGCATGTTTTTCTCCCATCTCGGAATGCTGTATGGACTATAGCCAGACTCTTCTCCACAGCGCTGGGGAGGACAGTCTGGGAAAGCAAGACTATATCAAAAAACACTAACAGATTTAATCCCTCCACCAACTGCTTGGTTACGTGGTCGCGCTTGTTGCTATGTACCAGCAAAAAGTTACTTAAAAAAAAAAAAAAAAAACTTGCTTCCACTGTTGATGCTGTTTATCTGCTCTGTGTTGTAATTGAATGCATGCAAATATATCATGCAGCAGAGATTTCAAATCAGGACATCACAATTAATTGCAATTTTATCGAAAGTGCAATATGAACTAGTGCCGTATTCAAATTGCAGGAGGGCTCAATATTTGTTAAAGGCAAAATCTGTGTCAAACCATTCTAAAGTATTGTGGTGATTCAGAGACATCCCAGCCGACAAATCTTAACCGACAGACTAAATAAAAACATCTTTATATGTATAGATCCTCGCAAAAATCATGCGCATGATCATTTAAAATGTTTATTTATCCTTCTAATATTTTTCACTGAAAATGAGAACAATGATACAGAAATTATCATTCCCTCATATCTTAAATCACATCCTAATCACAAAATCAGTCGAAATAATCACAATTATATATTTACCTGATATTGTGCAGCCCTATTTTAAATGGCCTACTTTGGGGTGGAGCAGCAACGCATCGGGTTGTGTGGATGTAGGTACAACTTGAACCTGGTTTTGTGCAAAATTGGAGTCATTCTGTTGATTTTATGGATAGAGGCAGGAACGGAGGGGTGTTGCCTGCTTTAACACACAGCTGTGGAAGTGTTTCATAAGCCCAATGATAATGGATGAAGTGTTCCACACACACATGCAGTACACCTAAGCCTACACAGACGGACAGAGCCACACAAACTGCAACAGTGCAGATGGCGCACACATGCGAAAACACGTGCATATGGACACACGCTGGCTTTCTCTGTTTTACATGCACGCGCACACACACACACACACACTTTGTGCCAGGCCATTCCCTTTTGCTCGTGTGCATAATCTACTCTGCCGCTAGCCTCCAAAATGAAATGGCTCAGTGGGTCTGATTGGATTAGATAAAATTTGATTCGATTGGAGCAGGACGGGTGTGTGTGTGTGTGTGTGTGTGTGTGTGTGTGTGTGTGTGTGTGTGTGTGTGTGTGTGTGTGGATACGTTAAGTGTCACCTCAAAGTGTAGACTTCTGTCTGTCTCTTCTTCACAGTTTTTAATCATCAAATTGACTGCGAAAAGGTCCCGGCATCCAACAGTATTTTACCCAGTGTGTGTATCAGCGTAACTATGATC
Organism: Percina caprodes; assembly: GCA_013375575.1. Taxonomy (NCBI): domain Eukaryota; kingdom Metazoa; phylum Chordata; class Actinopteri; order Perciformes; family Percidae; genus Percina; species Percina caprodes. Next base: position 1,840,946 of record JABXJD010000028.1, on the reverse strand, counting down.
TCACCAAACTCTCCACCACTTCCTGGGTCAAGAAGAAAACGTCACACGACTGAAAGTACTGTAATCAGTTGTTTAAAAAAGGCCCTTGAGTTCCCCTCAGTGCTGATAAATTTCACATGGACTTCTCATCTACATCTGCACAGATCCTCACACTCGTGTGCACACACATGGTGGTGAAAAAACTGTTCAACTGTAGAGCAGGCTGACAAACAAGTTACAGTATTGAGACAAAATCAAACCTGAAGGACAAACAAACACCTGTTAGAAACAATGTTTCTTTTATTGAGAAAGTTACAGTCCACACTGATGTCTCAGATTTAGCAATTTTTCCATAAAGGGCATTTGAGGAATTAAGCTAATTTGTTTTCTTGCCGAGAGTTAGATGAGAAGATAGATACAACATATCCATGTGTGAAATAGGAAGCTATGTCCAGGAGTGGGTTAGCTTAGCATTACTCTTGCTTTGTCAAACCCTCCTCCAAAGCGCGCTGAAGCTCTGGTTTAATGAAATTTCTTTAAACCAATCAGAATCGGCATGGGCTGTGCTAAACTCCGAACAAAGCCGCTGCAAAATAATAATGGCTGTCTTGATTTACCCTGCAGAGATCTGAGGAGCAGTTAACCAGAGTCCTCCTTACTCCATCAAATTTAAAATCCCAACGCAAAGAGAGGAAAGGAAGGAAACGGAAAATATATGCATCTGGCTGAATTTCCTGCAGCACCGGAGAAATCCCGGAAGTGGAACACATAGGATATAGACTAGCTTAGCATAAAGACTGGAGCAGAGAGAAATCACTAGCCTGAGTCAGAGTTTGTTTCCCAGCTTTTGTATGGAATGGTAAATCGTGAGCATTACAGGTGCTGGTAGGCAGAGTTGCCATTAAACAGAGCATGGCTAGCTGTTTTCCCCAGTTTCCAGTGTTTATGCTAAGCTAATGGTCTCCAGCTGAGGCTGTGACAGTATGGATTTTCTCTTACTACGGTAAAGAAGCAACAGTTCACCAGGTTATGGCAGTTGAACGCAATTTGGGGCTCAACAGCAATTAACCCGTGGGATGCATACACATTACCGTGCATACTTTTCATAGTTATATGTACGAATGAATCATGAGAACAGGCTGGTATGTTACACACCGCTAACCTTTTGGCCAGTTTTTGTTTCTGTCATGTGACAGACGGAGGCTGAAGCTGGCAGTGCCCATTGGGGTGGGGGGGTCTGATGTGTTTGAGCTTCTTCATCTGCTCTTTGGATGTTGATGGGTGTGTGTGTGTGTGTGTGTGTGTGTGTGTGTGTTGAAGAAACCTGTGGCGTGGGTGGATAGTACGGGTCCATAACAGTTGCTCTGATGAGCCATGAGTGCCGTGATGAGACACTTTGTGTTGCCGAGGTGATTCAGAGCGGTCGTTTTTTTTTGTGGCACCCTGAATGAGACCAAATGTTGTCCTTATGTGCTTCATGAAAGACTGTTCTATTTTCTTCTATCTTTTAAAGGCTTTTTCTGGCATTTTCTGATGTGTGTGTGTGTGTGTGTGTGTGTGTGTGTGTTCCTTTACAAAGCTGTCTCAGCATTCATGTCTTCCATCTCAAAAAGGAAATCTGCTTCCTGAACTCGTCGCTTAAAGAGCGCAGACTGTGTCTTTGCATGCTTAAATGTTACTCCATCCCCTTCTCTGTGTGTGTGTGTGTGTGTGTGTGTGTGTGTGTGTGTGTGTGTGTGTGTGTGTGTGTGTGTGTTCATGTACTGTATGTGTGGTTTAAAAAGCCTCAGGAATCAGGTTAACCTCCCCGCCACAGAGAGAAAACACACACACACACACACGTGTACCTTCTCTTCACTCAAACTGATAAAATGTGATGGAGGCATCAAACTTGCTCGGTGTATGTTGTTTATGTAACCCTCTGGGGAGCTGTGTACCCACCTAGTGCTTTTGGTTTTGCAGCATGCGCTAATCAATGTACCTTTACACAAAGACCCGACTAGAAGCATTAATGTAACACTTTTTCAAAGACTTTTTGGAGACAAAACACAAGGTGGGCAGCTAGCAGCCCACAAGCTACATCTTCCTTTGTCGTCCCATATGTTTCTTTTCTTTGCAGCACTTAGTATTGAACATTCTGAACATCTTCTCATTAATGAGTTCAAATTCTATTTTGATCAGTTCATGTGCGTTATGACGGCTTTAGCCTGCCTGTCTACTCTTTTCAAATCACATCTCTGCTTTGTGAGTGAAGTTTGGTTTACTAGGTGAAATCATTAAGGAATGGTCATTAAAATTTACATGAAAACAGAAACTGTATAGAATTTTGTGTATATTTGAAATAATTAACAGTAATATGTAACAACCTTAAAAGCCCTGCAGCCTTTTACACGCAAGTACATGTGCAACGTACTACATCTTTCTAAAATCTAATAAAGTTGGTAAAGGATCCTTTCTGTCTGTTTTAGTCACTAGAATTTGTTTGAGATTGTAGCATGTTTTTAAAAAAAAAAGTGATGACATATCTTATTTGATTCTACTACTAGGGGGTGTTAAGTCTGCAATCATTTTATTTTAATTCTGGACATTGTGGCTGTAATTTTCTACAGGTATTTTATTTATTGGCAAATGCCATGATGACATTTGTAATAACCCATTAGCTGACCAATCACTTACCTGATATTAGCTATAATTTAACTGACATTATATAAAAATGATTGAAAGTGTCAGTAAATCAGTTTCCAGACAGAAATACATTTTTCAGTTCATTGTTCATAGCTGTTTTCCTCCTGCTTTGTACACAATGCGGTTTAGAGTACACAAACTGACTCACACTGTATGTGCACTTCAATATTACAAGAAAAAGCCTTAGTCATTACACCTCTGCACTGTTTCTTATATTGTCAACAGTCTTTTGGTTGTGTTGTAGACGTGCCTCGGACAGACGAGGAACTATTGGTAGGAAAGTCAATTTTACTTCAGCATTAAAGCAAAGTGCAGACAGAAATAATGAAAGCATTACCAGCATGAGGAAATGAAAGGGAAACATTAAATAGCACTGCCACGTTCCTCTTTTAAAGACCTCGCACAGCATCTATATAATAGTTGGACAACAAGGATGTGTAATGGAAAAATTTATCTTTAATGGGAGTATTACATAAGCAATTATTGAATCCAAGCAATAATAGTGTTTCACATTTGTCATACTGAGAACTACTGTTATAAGATGGAGCTGTTTTGGTTGCTGAGGCAAGTAGTTTGGTAACCAAGGAGCTATTTTTTTTTGGAATGATGATATATTACTACTAAATCTCGTCTTCATACTGTGAAACTGCAGCAATATCTGTTTTTCTTCACTGTAATTGTGGATACTTAGATGGGTGCTCTTTAAGCAACATTACTTTGTACCATATATCTGGGAGAGGGGGTGACATGGGGTGCACAGTCTACTGGATGAGCTGGAGGTAGCCTTGTGTTTATTTTTTATTAAATAGGGACAATGCACAATACATTTATTGCATTTGTTGCTAAGTCAATTCAGCCTCACAGAGCCGCAAGCACGGCTGTAGACTCTTGTATAACAGAATCAGGTGCAACCCTGCCATTGGATTCTCATCAGTTTCACTGGTGCCAACATAAACATAAACATCCCCCTAGTCCTGCATTACCAACAAGAACACTTCATATAATGTGAGTTATTGCTTCAATAATGTGGATGGGAAATGGAAGGACTGCACATGGGAGTCCTGCAGTGAAGGCATCAACTGTTGTGTTATTATAGAAATCCATTATAGAGCTGTAATGTGAAGAGGTGATGAAGGCAGGCAGGTCGAGTACGCCAGTTAGATGACTTAACGTCGCAAGGTGATAGACTGAGTTTCATTTTCTCTGAATTGCACCCATCTTTTTACTCTGGTTCTGCCATCCTTAATCTGCTAATGGGGCGACAGAGAGGACTGAGCAATATAAAGAGAGACGCAGCGAGCTCAAGAGGAGGAGTGGAAGAGAAAGAGAGAGGAGGCAGACAGAGTAATCTGAAAATTTGAGTCGCGCCTGGAGTCTGAAACTGAACAACTTGTTTAATCTCTAATGGACTGTTTAGGGACTCCAGGGTGTGTGTGTGTGTGTGTCTGTGTGTCTGTGCGTGTGTGTGTTACAGAGGGGTCAGTGGCTGCAATATGGACAGCCATTCCCCCCCAGTCCCTGACCGTTTGACTCCTCGTCCCGTTAGTGAGAGAGAAGGGGAGCTGTGTATGTTTTCCCTTCTCCCCCTTTGGCTCGGATGATGGCTGTAACGGACGATGACTCAGACTCGTGCACCCCACCCCTCCTTCCTCTTCCTTTCCCTCATCCTGCTCTCCTTCCTCTCTTTCTTTCACCTCTTTCCTCTCTTTTCTCTTTCCTCCTCTCCGCACACGTCCTTTTATCTTTTTTTTTTTTATCTTTCTTGCTAATGCAAAACTTCAATGACAAAATAAAAATAATGTTCTTATTAAGTAACCCATGCTGCACTTGTACCAACAGGATCCTTCAAATTTGAAAAACTACAAAACAGCATAATAAAGTTTTGAGATATATATATATATATATATAGCAATATGAAGGATGTTGTGCTCTGATCAGAGGCCCTGTACCCAACCCCTGTAAACCTTTTATTTTATTTCCACCTTTTAATTGGTGCCCTTTCTTTTTAATCAAACCAGGTGTTGAACTGGGTAACTGAACTTTGTCTCTTTGTGTGTGTCATGGTGGTGCAAGAGAAACAAGTCTGGGGATTAGAATTTATTGTCTGGAAACCCTGCATATCTGTACCACATTTCCTGGTCATCCATTCAATAGTTGCTGAAATACTTTAGTCCGAACAGAGGTGACTTGCATCAGTGAAACAGCTATACGGGGCGGAATACCATCATTACTTTTTACGACCACTCCTCTTTCCCATTGCGCCTCCTCTGCCTTTCTTGTCGCACAGAGCCTGAAAACACAACAAAAAGGCACTCTCTCCTCCTCCCACTCCTCCGCCGCCTTTTACTCTCTGCTCTTGTCGGATGGAGGAGCTGCATGATTACAGCCAACACTCGATATGAAGTGTACCTTATGTAAGGGTGTGTGATGTCAGTATGTACTAAGACCTGTTTTGTTGCGTTTTTGTGGTGACTGTGCATGACACTTGAATGTGTTTGTTTTTCATGGTTTTGTGAAAACATACAGTAGATATGTGTGTTTGTCCTTCTATAGATGCACGCTTGTGTGTGTGTGTGTGTGTGTGTGTGTGTGTGTGTGTGTGTGTGTGTGTGTGTGTGTGTGTGTGTGTGTGTGTGTGTGTGTGTGTGTGTGTGTGTGTGTGTGTGTGTGTGTGTGTGTGTGTGTGTGTGTGTGTGTGTGTGTGTGTGTGTGTGTGTGTGTGTGTGTGTGTGTGTCTGCAGCTGTGTCTCTTGTCCACTGTGTGAGGCGAGGTTATGGCATCCTGTTCCTTTTCCTTGCTGCCTCTCTGTCTGGAGCTGAGCCAGCCTCAGTGAACTGTGCATTACAGTGGGATACAGCCCCATTATCACTGTGGAGAATGCCGGCATCTGGACATAGGCCTGCTGTGTGTGTGTGTGTGTGTGTGTGTGTGTGTGTGTGTGCAAGTTATGTAGCTATGTGATTTGAATTTCCCTAACATTTTTATAATTTCTTTATTAAGGAATGCAGTTTTGCTAAACTGGTTTTGTCTGCATAAATGTGTGTATGTGCGTGTCTGTGTGTGTTTATGCTCTTGTATTGCTGTATCTGTGATGACCAAATGTCTTGGCATGGATAAAACTGTGACAAAAAGTGAGAAGATGTCTGAATTTGGTGGTAGGGCTAGTGTAAGTTTACATTTTAAGTAAGTATTGATGTGTTTTGGTCCATAGCTTCCTTCCCTATGTGCAGCAATATTCCATCTCCTCCCTGAAACAGCAGCTGCTGTAAATGCAGTGATAGGCAGGCCAACCCAACCCCAGAGTCGCAAGCTAACACTGCTGCATATGCTCCACACTAGTAAATACCACTGGCCAACAGTAGGGGAGAGAAACATGTTGTAGAGGAACAATGTTCCCTCGTAGATAACAGCTTGGAAAAGGTGATCATGTGGGTTTGTGCAAGTGTCTGTCAAATACGGACTTGAAACACACAAACACACTTACAGTGGGACAATATGCAGCGGATGAAGTGACAAATGAGTAGCTGGGGGAAAACAACTGTACGTCTCATTTGGATGAGTTGCTATTTGTGTGTTTTATTATATGCAAACATGTGAGCAAGTAATTTCTTTAATGTCTTGTACAAATGTTGCAGCAGCATTTTTTTATTTTTTTTTAGCATTTATTTTCACGTAGCCATTTTTCCATCTGGGATCAGGCAGGAGCCAAACAGGAACTCTTTTTTTTTTTTTTTTTTTTTCTTCTCTTGTTTTTGTTCAGTCAGCGTCTTAAAGTTATTTATGCAAAGGAGCTGTGTGCAAAGTGAGCGAGCAACAAACCCTGCATCATCAAAGTCTGAGTGGGCCTTTTATCAGCACTGTTTTGCATGTCTGCGTGAGTGATTTTGACCCAGTGTGTGTGTCACTTGGACCCTGTGCTTGTTTCATTGCCTTTTGTTGGCATATTGTTGGGAGAGTGGGAGGATTCTGTATGTGTGGTGGAGGTGTTGGTGTTGTTTTCAGGCTAGAAAAACCATGTCATGGCCCAGGCTGTGCTCGCCTGTCTGCTACAGTCAAAATTTCTTCTAATATTTAAAAAGCTTCCACCATGGGATTAAAAAAAGTAAGGGCCCATTCAGCTCTTTTTTTTTTCATCATGCAGAGTTGAGTCTTTACCGATTTCTTTGTCTAAATAAAGTTATTATTTCAGCAGATAGAAATGAATATTTCTGCTTTTCACAGATTTGTCAGGCTCTGTCAGGGATTTTGGTTCCCTGGGTAGAGTCTCCCAGGTAGTCTCCCACTACCAATCAAATAACTCAGATTAAAGATGGTTAAAGTTTGACATTCAGGGAAATATGCTTATTTGCTTTCTTGCCAAGAGTTAAATATGATGCTCCTACCAGCAGCCGTTTAACTTAGCTTAAGGACCGGAAAAGGAATCTGCCTATCCCTACCTATAAAAATCAAGTTTGTTTGATAAAGTTTCCTGTTGGAACTATTTACTGACATCTAACTCTCAGCAGAAAAGCAAATAAGCAAACTATTCCTTTATGGTCAAGATAAGGGCAGAGTTGTTGGACAAAGTTTGCCGACCCCAGTGATGGCATTTAGAGGAAAACCATGTCATGGCCCAGGCTGTGCTCGCCTGCCTGCTACAGTCAACATTTCTTCTAATATTTAAAAAGCTTCCACCGTGGGACTAATAAAGTAAGGGAGGAGGAAACGTCCTAATCGATTGTCGGCCGAGACTCGGGGTGAGATTCTTCACTGGTCTCATCATTTTGATTATCCTGTCAACAATTCAAATTGATTTTATATCCCAATGCATCACAATGCGTCACCTCCTCAATGATATTATATACTACACATGGTTTTCATCACCAAATTCAAGCAGTCAGATATGTATGAGGTCTTCTTTTTATTGTATCAGCTCTTAAAAAAGACACTTCCTGAATGTAGTGGAGTCTGAACACAGAAGACAACAGAAAAAGGCATAAAACAAAATAAGAAGGACAAGAAAATTAACAAGCGGCATCGGTAGGCAATCATCGATTATGGTCTGTCACTGTATCGATGCAGATCCGTCTGCCTCCGCATCACGATCCTAGCAGGGACAGGAAGTGCCAAAGGATCTTCTTATGGCCGTAAACATGCATTACACAAATGAAGCGTATAAAAACTAGAAGGGCACTCTGAAAGTGCAGATATCTGCCAAGACATCCCCTATATCGCAATGTTAATGCAGTGTGAATTTTTCCAGTCTGGAACTAATCTTTCTGATTATTCCGACACCACATGAATGCAGCACAAATGTCTTATCTTGAAATGATAACAAAAGTGAAAAGTCATTTGTGTATCCGCCCCGTGATTCGGATCTGCTCCCAAATGCAATAGGTTCTTTCTGGGATGATACTACAGCCTTCCGCCAAGTTTCATGAAAGTTAGGCTGGTATTTGAGTATTCTGCTGACAAACAAACAAACAGACCAACAGATACAATGAACCGAAAACGCCACCTCCTTAGCTATTACTCTCAAAATGGAGTGCATAGTGCGTCAAAGAGAGATTAAGACACTGATAACAAGATAAAAAAGGGAGAAGGCCATGTACAACAGATTATAAAATGCTGTAAGAGTCTCAAAAAGAGAGAAACAGGAAAAAAAATAGTGTGTGATACTTTGTGAGCAGCATGTTGGGGGAATGTGATAAGAGTGAACGAAAGGGAAGGGTGGAGGTGGTGGAGATGTTTGGAGGACGTAAAGGTGTTGGAGATTGAGGAAGTGAGAAAAGAAATGATGTGTTGTGGGAGGGGGGCGTTCTGCAGCACTCACTTTTTAGTGACGTTTTTTTTTATGTACATTTCCATGCGTGATTTAAAAAAATATACATAGAAATCTGAGTTTGTTCAATTTTGACATATACAGTATTCGTCACACACAAGTTTAAATGAAATGTTTTGTCTACTGATTTTTTTATTTTGTGTATGACTTATTAGATCGTGTGTGTGTGTGTGTGTGTGTGTATACAAAAATTATTTATTTTTTCTGCACTTTTTTTTTTAAATAATCTATTAAATTGAATCGAGCATCGAATCGTTCTAGAGAGAATCGTGATGCATCTAAGAATCAATTATTTTTTTTATCCCACCCCTAATGAAAATGAGTACTCTTGCTCTGCTTCCTGTCCACAGAGTATTTACTCTTCTCACATTTTTTTCCCTCTTTAAATGATGAATATGTTCTGTGAACTCCAACCCCTCGAGGAAATGAGATGCCATTAGAGTGACTGCTCTGCCATCTGGCTCTCATCTTCTCATCAGGAGACAGTCTATAAACGCGCCTTAAACACAAGTCGGAGCTCACTGAGAGCGTAACTTTCAACCGGTTGCTCCACTTGAACATCTCAACACCGTCTCATCCCTCTCCCTGTCTTTCTTCCTCATTACCTCTCTTTTTTTTCCCTCCTCTCTCTCAGGCCTTTCACTGTGCTCACTGTTTTTAATTCTGTGTTCATGCCCCTGGATGCTCACAAACACGTCACCACATGATCATAAGAAACCAGCCAGACTCCCGTCTGATTTTCTTGATTGGACAACCGGTCAAAACATCCGACAGCGTTCCCCTGCATGCAGGCTGACTGTGTCTGAATGTTTTTGGCTCTTAATTAGTTTTCCTGCTTGACCACCTGGCCACCTGTCTGTTTGGCGCTCGTTTTTGAAGCACAGTTGCACATATAGGCTCAACATTTCTAATCCTGATTATTTGTAGTTGAATACTGGGATGACTTGTCTGGATTAGGAGAGGAATTAAAGGTGGTTTATTCAATGTTAGTGCTTAAACAAGCCCTCTGGTAGTTTTGAATGTGTGAGCGCTCAGCTGAACCACAAAATTACAAATCAGTGCTGTCCAGTGAAAACCATTCATCACCGAATTTGGTGGTAAATAAACCATTTAAAAATCAAATGGACTAGCCTATCTTAAAAAACATTTTAATAAGCGCTTCATGAATAGGAAAATAAAAAGGATTCAGATATGCATATTTTTCATTGGACAAAAACACTCCCTTTTTAGTTTAGTTTTTGTTTCCTCCAAATGTCAATCAATGCTCCCTGAAACCTTTTTGCTTTTAAAAAAAACAAACGTCCTTGGTGGTACAAGAAGTCATTTAAAGCAAAAAGTATCTCGGAAAGCATTGCTTGTTTTAGAGCTTTTGTGTTGGTCAATAAGGTCACACATTGCAAATTCAGCATGTGTCGTTGGTCATGTGTCAGGGAAAGTCTGAATATAAATCCATTTAAACTCGCTGTCTCCACTCTGCGGTCCAGTAAATGGATGATGACTTCCTCACAAGGAAAAACAATTTTTTTTTTTATTCATAATGAACTCACCATTCTTTGGTTGTCACGTGATGTAGCCTTGTTTATGAGTACAATAACACACACCAGGACTGTACAACTCAGCCAAGGCAATTCATTATCACAAATGACATGACTGATTATGCACACACTTACTGTATGTCTTTTGCTCTTCTTGATGTTTTAAAGCCAGTCTTCAAGTCATCTCTCGATTAACCCACCATGTCAGCTGTGGCTGTGGATGAGGTCACAGCAGCACTTGTTGGTTAAAGGACAATTCCGGCGCAGAATGAACCTAGGGGTTATTCACATATGTGTACCCAGTCGATGGTTCTCTGGGATCTGTTCTGATGCTAATTGAATGTGTCTCTAGCTTGAAGTAATCTACCGCTAACAGGTGATTAGATGCTAACGCTAGCTTTCTGGGCATAGGGTAAACGCTATTTTATACCACTAACAAGGCTCAAAATAGCACCACACTACAACAGTAGGATAATGAGGGTCTGGATCCGGTATCAAAGTCATTGTATTGGTAACGGTACTGGTATCTAAGTTTTTTGTTTTTTTTAACGATACCCAGCCCTAGTTGGTTCTTTAGGTGTCCAGAGCTGAAACAGTCCAGCATCTCGAGCCTTTCAGCTGTTTATTCCAGCATTCAGCTCAACAGCCTATTTAAGCCGCGACAGTTAGTTGTTAAAAACCTGTACAACAAAATTTACTTGCAGATCATGGTGAAATGAGCTCTGAAATTTGCAATTTGGTGTGATAATGCTCAATTTAGTCTGGATAATGGGTCCGAAAGGTGTGTTAGTCATACAGGATGTTTTAATTTGTGCTCTTGGTTGAGCCTGAAAAGGATAGATGGATGAAAATGTGTTGACCTTTTGTTTTCAGGTGGTTGAGATGTTAATGTTTTCGGAAGACATTAGTTTTCAGTCACAAAGTTGCTTAGTGTCATTGTCACCGACACGCATTTTCATGCACTGCTGCGCACATTCTTACAAAAGCCTGCAATGTGGTTTCTATGAAGGAGCAGGAGGATGAAGTTAAAAAGAGCTACGGAGTGAAGGAGATGAGGACGAGAGATATTTTTGACTTCACAGCAGGATGTCTGGAGGGGCTGACGTCAGCTCGTGATTTGCACCTTTTGTCACTTCTTGCCTGGAAATTTTGCTGAAATCGATGTCGCTGTTCCGGTTTCGCTTGTGCACAAACACACACATTCACAGCACACAGACAAAAAACCCTCTTGCATCCTCGTTTCGTCTCCAATCACATTCATGCACACACACAGCCTGCATCTCCCCTCCTCATCCGCTCTTCTCCCAGAGGCACAAAGATATTTTTATCTTCCATAAAGCCAAAACGCTAATGAACCATCACAACACATAGATTTCCATGACATTTTTCAAATCTGGTTCCTACCACTACCACTGCTGTGACACTGCACAATCTCTTTCTGCTGTTGTGAACATAAACTGTCACAGTGCATGAGTGTCAAAATCTATTTGCGTGTGAATCATTTCAGTGATAATTGCACATTTTAAATAGCAATTTAATCATGAACTCAGTCTTGAAATTGTGTTAGGTGAGAGAAGCAGCGAGGTGAGATAATGCCACTTATTTCTAGTCCATTTATTTGTTTCATTTATTTGAGCATTTTTGTTAAACAATTGACAGTGTCATAAAATAAGACCTTCCAACACACACAGTTCAAAGAAACTCTTGAAATGAATTATTTGCATTGGAAATGAGTGAAAGTATAAACACAAATGCCAGATTGTGTCGTGTTTCAGGAAAACCAGATGATTGTAAAAACTTTTTACAAGTTGCATTCACTTTGTATATATATTTTTAGCTTGATCCATATCATTAGCTGCAGACATAAACATTTACAGAAGGAATACAATCAATCAAAATTTATTTTTCATTGCTGTATCTTAAGATTCAAAATCACTGTCTTCAAATGCTAAACCGATCACCTGAAACACAAATCCAGGTCATGTTATCGCCATCGAGGCATGTGATGCAATAAATTGTCATACTGTATACCATACAATATACACACAATATAAAGCCACATATTACATCCTGGCACCACATGATATCATTCCTCCTCAGCGCCATCAGATTAGTGCTGAGGCAATGTGATATATACCTGTTTTTTTATTTTACTTTAGGATTCATGTCAGATATTCCTCTGCAAACATAAGTGTGATGCAACGCTTCATAACTAAATCTAGTGCGGGCAGTGGATCTGCCAATAGAGGTCACTCTCTTGTTTATGTGCTGAAATAACCCCAGACATTTGGATATGTAAATTAATATATGACTGTGAAAAAAGCAGCATTATCGCGGCTGCCTGCATCGTGCGTGAGCCTGGGCCTAAATGACTCTAAACGTTTAGCTCCCTGCTACAAAGTCTGTGTATTGTCCAATTGAACCGGTCAGTGTCCGGAGAACTCGCAGCGAGCAGTTAAGCGTGTTGATAAGGTTTCTATCATGATGCTGCTTCAATACCGTAGGAATTCAAACAACTGAGTGTAAAAAGGAAGGTTGATTTACATGAGGACGCCAACAAAAAGGTCCAACTGGAGAGACCACCAGATTCGGGAACTTCTGAGCGTAAGGGCTGACGCAAAAATCGTCAAAATTCAAGGAACGGCAAGAGACTTGGTTGTTTATGACCAAATTACAAACCGGCTACGTGACCGTGGTGTCCTGCTTCCTGCATGCTCTAGAGATGAAGAGAGAGTTCTATGGTCTTTAAATGAAGTTATACAGTATGGGACATTACTTTGTAATCTGAAGGTATGTAGATCTTTTAAAATACATCTTTGTTTGTTTTTGTTATTAGTTTTAGGTTATTTTTTGGGCATTTTAGGCCTTATAGGACAGCTGAAGACATGTAAGGGGAGAGAGAGGGGGAATGACATGCAGCAAAGGGCCACAGGTTGGAGTCTTTATGTTTAAATAAATATACCTATACAAGTAGTTATGTCTCCCATTGTATTGGTTTACCCTCTTGGGGACGTAATGCACAAAAATAGACCTTTGAATATATTCAAACACATGTGTTGACCGCAGTGTTATGACAATACATCAGTATACAACAATCTTATGACGATTCCTAATCGTGTTAATTGTTAAGAATGAATGTTCGTCAGCATGCTCTCTCTGTTCGTGCTGTGTGTACCAACCAGGTGAGGACTCCTCAATGTTCGCCTCACAAATGCAGACGTGCTTAATGTGTCGGAACACAATTAGCTTACAAGAGACGCAAAAAGGTTGGTTACCTTAGTGGTGTACTATTTGCAGAGGTGGAATATAATTTACTCAATTATTGTACTTAGTGTTAAATCATGCCTCCTTATTCTGTTTCTTTAAAAAATTGCTCTTTCAACTCTATGAAATCTCCATGACAACTGAGCAAAATCCATCCGAGATGTGGTTGAAAGCTCCAGACAAAAGCTTGTAAATGGACCTTGAGTCAAGATCTTATTTTTTGTGTTGTTTTGGCTTCTTTGTTTTTCGCCAAATTGATTGTAGATTTGGAAACAAACGATTATTTCAGACTGATATTGCAATTCCGATATGAGTCACGATATTAAAAGAAATGATCATTTATGAATAATTTTTCTCATTTCCATTAAAAAAAAAATATCATGATGTGATGTTTGTGCTAGGATCTGTACCAAAAATATATTCAATATATATACTCTGTAGGATACGATTTGTAGGCCGGGGCTTCTCTGCAGCACCACAATACTTAACTCAGAATGGTTTGACATACTTTGACTTTAACAAATATTGCGCCTTCTGCAGCTTGGATATTTCAGTAGTCCATATTGCTATTTCTACAAAATATTATTTTATTGTGGTCTCACATTGCCAGACCTATGGAGTATGGTTTATTCAGTATGATCTGGCTTCACTGCTTATAAATTCTCAGATAGGGGAAAAACGTGCTGGCATGTTTGCACTTCTTTAAACCAATCACTATCATCCTGGACGGCGCTAAGACCTGAATGCAGCAACAGTGCTCCTGCAAAATAAATAGCAAAAGGGGGAGGAGCAAGATATCAGACTTTATCCCAGCAATGTACATCCTTTGAGCCAGACAAGCCTTATAGATGTTGTAATTCTAGGCTAGTAAAAGTCAAAGTTAACTTGCAGTAATATGCCATTTTACACTTAAACGCTCGTTTATAAGCTCCAGTCAGCAACATCTAAATCCTTAAAACAAAAGAAAATAACATTACTTCTAGCAACACCAGCAGCTTAAAACTACCTTGAAGCATAAACAGCTTGTAATGTGTATTGACTGTGCCGACTTATCAGGTGCTGAAGGTTACTGACTTGCTTATGGTAGCTTAGCCGCATGGAAGGAGGATTTTAATGGATTAGAGAATTAATTCTGGAGCGATGGGTGGTGTGTTGCGTGAGTGCATGCCGTCTTTGTCTCGTTTTTACTGCGGGGTCACAGTCATGAGGTCTATCCCAAAATACACAGGTCTTTGCTTTGATTAGAGGTAGTAAAAAAGGATTGTGTATCTGTGTGTGTGCATTAGCTTATACTCAATAACTCTCTCCTGTTATTTCTGCACATGCTCTTTCCCCATTTACCTTCATCTTCTCCATGCCAGTCTTCTTTATTTCTCTCCCTTTTTTAGCCAGTATTTCTTCCTGCATCTCTACACACCACATCTGTCTCTCTCTGGTTTTAGTCAGGGCCATCTGGTCTTTTCCTGCAGCCACGATGAAGCGTTTGCCATTTAGAATTTAGATTAAGCAGTAGGCAGCTACAATGATTGGGATGGAGTAACTCACTTTCTCCTTTTCTCTATTTCGCTCACATTAGTGCACTCATCCACTTGTGTGTGGTACATGCAGCCATTTATATTCATATTCATACAGCTATTCATGCACACAGTTAAATACATTATCAACCCTTGTACAGGCATGAAGGCCATCAGCGGAGGAGTTGGTGGAGACCAAAACGGAGCTAAAAAGGAGAGTTGGACTTAAATGTGTTGGGTGGCCAAAACCACAAATCTAAATGAATGCTAATGTTTGCCATATCAACTTTATAAAAGTGATATGGTCCAAGCTTCATTCACACTAGGACCAAAAGTAAGGTTATATACATAACCTTAGTGTCCTCACTGAGTCCTGTACAGTTCACTCTAAATAATGATGCTTATGTGTTGGAAGCAAAGCCGCAATGGAAAGTCTAATGTGCAGCCTTAACGTGTTTCATGTTTGGTACGTATTTTTGAAAATATTATTTGACAACTAAGAGCCACTGTCTGCAAAATGTCTCTGCACAAAGCCCTGAGGGGAAGAGTAAGAGAGAGAAGAAAAAGAGGGGAGTGTTGAACAAAGCAGAAGGGATTAGCTCCAGTTTTAATTCCAATGCCAAGTCCTGCTGCTGCTATTTTCCCTTCTCTTCATCACTCTATCCTCTCTGCTCTCCCTTTCTCACCCCTCTCTATCTCTCTCTCTCTCTCCCTTGTCGGCTGCTGTTTTTTCCGCTGCCATACACCCGGGGCCAGGAAGTGTGTCCATGGTGACAGCAGGAAGTAAAGCCTGGCTTGGTCAGTCACAGCCAGTTCTCCACGACGCACAATACACTGTCTGCTGCTGCTTAAAATATCTTGTTTTTTTCATTCATCCAAGCCCTTCGACAGTCTTAAATGGTGTTTATCTTACCTAATTTTATGTTATTTTTCTATTATAATTCAGAGGAAAGACAGGTGAAGATGCACTCAAGCTGTCACGCCTGTGTTTTGTTTATCCACTCAGGGTTTTATGACACTTGTGTGCACAGCAGCTGGTTTTCACTTTAGAATCCACTTGGCCTGTACAGAACAGCACATTTTGTTCCATCTCTTCCAACACTGAACAACAAATCTTTTCATGCTTGAACATTCATTCACATTCACGTTTTCACATTTTGGTATTTATTCTGGTGTTCACCCAGCGCAACACTTCGGAAAGTCTACCTTGGTCTCTCTCTCTCTCTCTCTCTCTCTCTCTCTCTCTCTCTCTCTCTCTCTCTCTCTCTCTCTCTCTCTCTCTCTCTCTCTCTCTCATTGACCTTTACCCTCTGGCTTTACGCAAGCTTGAGCCAAAAAAACAAGGTGTATCTGTATGCAGGGCACATCCACACACTACCCACAGTGTGTGTGTGTGTTTTTTTGTTTGTGTGTTACTTGGGACGATTGATTGTTGGCTCTGCCTACACAAACTCCTCACCGATGTTCTTCTATAGCTCAAAGAAAATGTGAGGGAGGAAAAATACCAACATACATGTAACATAGTTATAATTGCATATGTGAATACGAGGACAAAAGATTATCAGGCACGTAAATAAAAACACAAGTTCAGAGATCGATACACAAGGATTCTTGGTAGGATACTAGATTTAAATGAGTGTATTGCACATAAAGTGCAACAATAAATCCGCCTCATTAAGTAGTTGCATAACTTTTATGACAAAATAGATTTTTAGGAAACTAGCAGCTGGTAGTTTAAAGGATCAATCCTCAAATTTGAAGGACTACTCATTGCAGTTAAGCCTTTGTATTATGTGGAATAAGACATTTCAGTTCAATACATCATTTATTTTATTTTTTTTATTGTTTATACAAAATACCATTGAGCTCCATTGTTGGGATAACAGCGGGAACACCCATGATGAATATCTCAAACCATGTGCCAATATAACCAAGACTAAAACCAAACCATGGCTAGATATCACTAAGTGTTTTTCCCTTGTAATTTGGGTATACTGACCCTTTAAACCTCTGCAAACTCCAACCCATCTGATCAAAAGTAAGTTTTCCTCAATCCTGCTATTTACTGTAAGAGACAAAAACTAAATCTGAGAAGCTGTTAATTTAAAAGGGTGTAAAATGAGCATTTTTCTTCAAATAACAGGTTTAACAACAATCCAGCAGGTTTCACCATTAGCTTTCTTCAAGCTACACAAAGCCTCAGTCAGCTCTACATTCAGAATAATCATGTTTCATTCAGATTGAACATGGGATTGTATGAAGCCAATGTAATGAAAAAAGTATTCCAAAAAGAATGCCTTAGATTAAATGTATTACTCTCATTATGTACAAATTCTGTTAATTTTTACATACTTCAAAATACAATTCACTGAAAGCAGAGGCCAGTTGCCAGTGATGTGCGGTCAGTGAAGGCAGTGCCTCACTAAAGCTTAAAAGAAAATGCTGAGATTACATGATCCTTTCTTCATATTCAAAATTCATGCTTTTATTTATTTATTTTATTAGTAAACATTTCATTCTCAGGATTACACATAGGCTACTCCAGTAAAAATAGTCCGGATGCAAACAGGCAAACGTTTACATAGATTTGCACATGCGTAGTTGATTATCATACTGTGTTGAATGATCAACGGTGAGGAAAAGACCGAACCTGCTGCATCCACTCCCTCTCATCTCTGTGCCCATGAATTTGCATTTCTTAGAATGTCGAAGTAATGAACCGTCCTCCTCTGTCCTTATTCTGCCTCTGATTGGCTTACCTAACCAATCTCCTCACTTCTCAGAGTTAGAGTAGGGCGGGACATTCCTTCGCCATCTGCATGTTACTGCCAGTTACACTGTAACAGTGACTGTGGAGGATTTAGAGGATAAGGCTGGCAGTCCAGTTTTCAATCATATTACAGGATCGTCCACAGAGATTTTTTTCAGAGCACTGTAAAATTTATGATATATTAATGTAACAAATTCCATTAAAAGACCATAAAATCCACTGCTCAGCACTTTCCAACTATCCAGTCTTTGGCTCTCCAAGCCCATTCATTCCTTTTTAAAGATAAACACATTAAACAAAAAAAGGCTCTGTAATATACTGGCACAGCTGGCTGCTGTAGTTGTAGTGTAGCCACAAAATTTGGTATCAACATTTGTTCCTGGCAGTATCCCTTCACTTTCTTCCGAGCGCCATCATCAGATCAAACTTTTAATATGTCCAGTTCTTTGCTTTTCTTTGCTTTTTTTTATTCGGGTTTCGGAACATCTCTATTTGTAAGCATGCTGTATTAATCACATTGACTGCTGCTGTATAAAAACACAGCAGACCACGTAGGGAGGAGGTCAGGGAGGATGGGTGGACGGTAACATATAGGACTTTCAAGCCAGTAAGCAGAGTTTGCTTACTGGATAAAAACAAAGAACTTTTACCCAGGAAATGCATGTTCCTTAGGAGTGTTTTAATCCAAACCACGATCTTCTTTTCTAATCTTAATTGGTCGTTTTGGTGCTTTTACACAACCACTTTTGTCGTGGCAAAATGGTCCTTTTGTGGACTAAATTTAACAATAAAGTCCACTGGACACCGACTGGTCACGTGACCAGCCGGCGGTCTACTAATTTCGTAGGATATCATATGTTTTGGTGTGCATACATTTTTGTACACTATCATACGGAATGCATTGGTCAGTTATACTCATGCTAACCCTTCAGTTTTTCTATTTACTTTACAAACAAACTAGCATGTGTGAAATTTATAATGATTAATTTATTTGAAAATGTCACAGAATGCTAAAATAAAGTAACCTTGTAAAAAAAACTTGTCAAGAAAAAAGTCTTGCACAAAAGAAGACAAATTGAAAATGAAAAAAAAAGAGCTGTTCGGAAAGACAAACTCATGGATTGTTAAAAAAAGATATTTGAATCAAAGGCCCTATTTTTACACACAGCAAATCTTCTTTTCTCCTCAATGAAAAATGGGCCAGTGGCCTATATTCTCCGGCGCTTTGCGGCTTCTCCCCAGATTAGCGCCTCCTCCTTTTTTTCCGTATAGCAGTCTCTCTCTCCCGCTCTCTCTTGCTCTGGGCTTTTGAACTGATACGTGTTGGCAGAATTCACTGCCTCATTGGACACGAGGCCGTCTGCGAGGAATAGGACCAAACCTTCTTTCTCTCTGTCCTCGGCGCTCCGCCATCTAACCCTTTCTTATCCCTCTTTCCCTCTCTCATCCCATAATCCCATGAATAATATCACTCTCTTTGCTCTTCTTTTTCACTTCTATATCCCTCTTTTTGCTGTCCAGTCCTGTGGTGTAAATGGGAAGGGAGGTCGCGGCCACACCGCCAACAGGATGATGGTTAATCCCATGGTAAATGGGCAGGAGATCTCTATCAAAGTATGCAAAACAAACAGGACACCTGAGAGAGAAACAGCAGGAGTTTCAGAAGGCAGGCAAGTGAGCAAAGGAAGGAAAAGACAGAGGACTTAGTGTTTAATTTGGAAATGTGTTCACTGAGAGAGACATCAAAGTAAGATTAATGGTCAGAAATCAATACAGTTTCCCAGCCACAAAATGCCCCAATGGTGATGTCAGCTTCATAGCCTGCCTTGTCTCTGAGAGGGAGAAAAAAAAAGGAAAGAAGCAGCTTTAGTTCAGAATGATGTAGATGAGGAGAGGGGGCAGATGACACAACCTTGGAGCAGTGTGTTTGACCTTTTTGGTGGCAGGATTGTATTTTTAATTAGAGATTGTGTGTGCGTGAATGTATGTAAGATGGCAGTGTGACGCTTAACAGTGAAAAATGAAGTACAGTACAAGCAACATAAAAGTCATCTTCCTCACTTAAACTGGCATTTTCCAAAACTGTACATCTGCTTACAGCAGCCAGAGTTTTGGCTGAGTGCTGTTAGCTCATTACCCAATATGAATAAATCATATGTCCATTACTGTATCCATTTTATATTTTGCGAGATGTAATTTGTATATATTGTGTCAGCAAACCTTTTGCTGGCCTTGAAAGTGCATATTGTAGTGTTGGAAAGTAAGTACCTTTACTTAAGTGCTGTACTTCTGTATACATTTAAGGCACTCAGTTTATTCATGTAGTTCCTTTTCATGCTTTATGCTTCTACTCCATTGCATTATTTGTCTGCTATAGTAACTTATTTAGTGGAAACTTTACAAATTAAGAATACTTTATGGATTTGACACTTTAAACCGGTTGAAGACGTCTGGGTTCATGCAATACTGTCTAAGGAGCTAAGAGATCTAGAAGGATTTGGGAGTATATTGCTGCACCTTCGTGTTGGCGTGAGTCAGTTGTTCTGGCATTTGGAAACCACCCCTGTATCCTCCAAGGTGGGATGGAGTTTGTGGCTGGGGATAAGGATGTCTGGGTCACTTTTTTAGCCTGCCATTACTGTAACCATGTCAGCGTGGGCCTAGATGAGCAGCTAAAATGGATGGATGCATTTGCTCATAAACCATGCGATCACATGAATTTTTGGGGGGGCTCCAAACTAGACAGGCACAGTGTTGGTTTGAAGCCATCCAGTCATCATCGGGCACTCTGATTAGAGTCAGCTGGTTTTGGACTGGAAGCTCTTTACATGCACTGTAGCCCCACAACCAAATCATTTTCTGCAGCTGTGATTGTCAATTATTTATCTTGCATATGAAATTTTCAGGATTTCTGACAATTTCATGTGGTGAACAACCAATCTTAAAGGTCCGGTGTGTACCATTATAGTTGCCCTTTCACAAACTTGTCCTTTTCATGAATATTTACCACCACCATCAATTCCAAGTAATCCTATTGGTTTTGGCAGGTAAAGCTGGATGAAAACATGATGATATCATGACTAGCTTGGCTACTTTCTTGGCTCAAGTGGTGTTACACATTTAAAATGTATAAAAATGACATATTAAAACAATAAACACAGTAAACAGTAAACACCGAGTATAAACACAGCCGTGAATTTGCGTGGAGTGTAGAATGATCTGCATTTAAGACAAACTCTACCAGCCATTAGCAGTAGTTGGATAAAAGGACCTCATTTCTGCACCGGTCCGTGTCCGTGTTAACACAGCCCACCTCCACGAGTCTTACCCAACAGAGCAGCATCATCTCGGAAGGCTAGCAGGACCGGTAGCTGGATAGTGGAGTCTGGTACACTGTTGTTCAGCCATGTTTTACACAAAAACACAGCAGGCTCTGAACTCACGTTGGAAGTTAGATGTAGTCCAGTTTGTTGTCTAATGATCGGACACTAGCAAGCAGGATGGATCAGACAGGTGTCCGTCTAGCTTTCCACCTAGCTGGAACTCCTGCCCTTGTTCTGCGTTTCCACTTTAGCACACACAGTCGTCGATGTTACCTTACCTGGCTAGCGGCATCGGGCGACACCCCAGGCTAAGGTGCTGGTCTTCGTAGCAGGCAAAGCTCGCCTAGTGTGTCTAGTATTTGGTCTGTAATAAAGTTTCCTGTATATTCTCAGATCTGTACCAATGTATCCAGGTGGTACACGTGCAGTAGTTTGAATGCACATAATTGTTGTAAAAGATTGTTGCTGAAAAGAGAGAGCTGTAGCTTAGCTCCAAGATGGCATACAACTTGCTTTGGCTTGCTTTGGGTCCAACCCCCTATGGGCGGGTTGAAAACATGCAGAACTAGCTGGCTTGTAGTTCACTAACTCTGGGGAAAAAATGCCTCAGATGATGCAAAATATTTTTTTTACAGACACACAATATTATCGGGTTTCTACTGATACAAAGCTTAAAGCTAATTGGTGAAGTATCCCTTCAACACTAGTCAACCTGTTTTTATTGCAGCATTTTGACACATTCATTTAGTTATGCTGGGATAATACGGAAAGAGAGGGTTTGCAACAGACTGCCAGAAACCAAAACAAACACAGGCAAAGAATCAAAACTTAAATTGCCCCCCAACCACCTCAGAACCAACTCAGTAAAAATGAAACAGAGACACAGCTACATGCTAACAGCATGGTGTCATTGTGAAGCCCAACAGGATGCGGTGTAGCAGCGGTGGTATAAAGCTGTTACATGGCAATGTGCAGCGAGGCCTGGTCATTGCCTGCAGTGACTGGACAGTGTTTCCTCGGTCTCCTCGTCTGCATGGGGCGTCTGTTTGTTGATTGCTAGTGGAAAAGAAACCTGCGGAGAGGCAGATTGGATCACTTTAGCGCCTGTGGCATCAAGCATTGATCAATGTCCGACTGTTGCTCGTGAGACACTTGGATTGGTTTGCACATACACATACACACACTTACAGTTTACAGAATAGAGGGCATACAGCATGTGATTTGCAGTATTTGCTGTTACATTCTGTGTATTCACTGCAGGAACCCAGGGTGTAAGCAGGGAGAGATTCTCGGGGTAACTGTTGTACCGACCTCAACAGGAAGTTCTAGTTTGGTGACTTGCAATTAGGAGACGTGTTCAGATCTTGGCAGGACTATTTCTAAATTTAGTTATGCATTTAATATGCATTTGTTTGAAATACCCTATTTAATGTCACCTCGGTATAACATTAATTTATCTTATATCATGATAATTTTGACGGGACTCAAGCCCAACATTTGAATGTGACAGAGCGAGAGATTAGGTCTTTGCACTGGCTGTGATAACATCAGGAGAAATGGAAACGCACGTATTATGAAAACCGAAATATTGAACCAATTTCTCTAATAACATATCCAGTTTAAACACAACACTGTTGTTAAAACCGAAAAGCTTCCTTGTTTGTACAAGTATAGCCTTTCATTACCTCTTCTAGAATTACTCACTTTAACCAACCCTAGTATTCAACTCAAACCTCAATACTTCTGCTCATGCATTTAAATGAATGCACTCAGGGATGGATAATATATGTAACTGTCAGGGTTGGGTACTAAATTCACAAGCGCGCGTAGAGGTGCGGACGGAGCAAACTACGGCAAACTACATCTACATTTTTTTAATCACAGTGAGTCACGGCAATGCCGATTTAAAACGGTTGCAAGTGTGGTTACAGTTTTCAAAACTTCACTGCGATATGATATTTAAGCCGAAAGCGGTTGCGGTGCTGTTGACTTTTTATTTCCTCTGAGAGAAGCAAGCGTAACAGTGGTTTCTATGCCCTGCTGACTGACTGACAGGCTGAGGGTTTAAAGCAAGGCAACTTGGTTTCTATAGCACTTTTAGCAGCATGGCAATTTCAAAGTGGTTTACATAAAACATTAAAGAGCAATTAAAAACAATCATAAAAATTAAACAGGTTAAAATAGAATAGTATACAAATACAACAATAAAAGTTACAGTGAGAAGGAAATGAAAAATTATTTGATTTAATAGGTTGTAGGGACGGGTTTGGGAGGGGAGCGATCGGCACCAGAAGAAATGTGACACAACCCTAGTAACCATGGACAGATGAAACGAAACTTAAAAGTCTCTAACTGTGCCCGCAGTGTTGATACATCCGTTAAAAACGCATAACGAGTATATTATTTTTGAACAATGCTATCTCCTGCTGGATTATTTGCTTTAGCCATTACTTATTGTCGGTAATGCATGCAGTCACCTCAATAAATAACACTCTGCTACATTAGGCAGCAGTCCAATAGCAACAGAAGGATGATGGAAAAACATGCTGTAAAAGCTAAACAGCCACTGAGTCTCTTTCAACGTTGTTAAGAACCATTTTAGCTAAATTCCAAGATTTCTTTTTGCAGTGGGTTTCAGAATGAGTGAGCGTGAGCAAGTGGGTTGCAATTAATTACACGCTCACAAATGCAAAATGATATCTGTGGATGGGTAGGAGAGACTTCTGACCCGAAAAGGTAGATTTTGGAGGCGGACATTCGCTTCAACCCGTAACTGTGAGCTCTTCTGCCTCCCACTCTCTAATCCCTCACCTCCTGCTGCGCCTGCAAGACTGACGATATAGTCGGAGAGAGAGGAAGAAGATTTAATGCACAGAGAGAGACATATAGATAAGGAGGAGAAAAGACAATATCAGAGAAATATGTAACCTCAAACTCCAACATTGCCAGAATTAGAGAAATATTTCATTAGGTATATTATATCATTTTTTTGTTGCATTTGTTTTTCATTTTTGGAGTAAAAGCTGTTTTAGAATAGATATTTCCATACATGGTCAGTCGAACAGACTTTTGTAAAGTTGAGGTGAGTTTCATGGGAGATTTAAGAGTGGGTGGGACTCCTACACTCTGCCTCTTGGTCCATCTGAGTTAAAGAGAAAAATATACTGCGAGAGAGAAACGAGAGCACAGGAGGTTGAGAAATGTCACGGTATGTTTAATAAAAGAAGATGGGGACTAACTGCTTGTACTCACCGAGTCTAACATGAAGATACAAGAAGTTGTGCAGGATATATTAGCATTTTGACACTCAAAGGGGCTGTATGCATACAATATTCAGAACATCAATATAGCAGCAAACAAATAACTGCTATGTAAAGATATAATGCGTCCTGAGCAGAGAAAGACTTGATACTCTGTTCTTTGTTTTGGTAGCTGGTCAGGCCACGACGTTAGTCCATGTGGCTGTGAAAAAACGTAGGTATTTCACATATTACAGTACAGTCAGTGAGAACCATGTGGAGGCGATCCCATCATGCTGTTTTTTCCTTCAGTATTTCAAATACAGCCCCTTTAAGTGTATACAACACTGGCCTGTATACTATGTTTACTGTTAGATGGCCCTTTGTCAGGTTTATAAGTTGCCCGATTGGATCTCTTTTCTCATTTTGTCAATGCTGAAACAACTTGCCAAATAATCAATGAGTTCAGCAACAGAAACCTAATCATCAGCAGGTTTTATGTCCTCCATTTCTAGCTTCTCAAATGTGAGAATTTGCTGCTTTTCTGTTTTTGAAAAAGTGTGGGAACATGTTATTTAGATAAAAGAAGCTGTTTCAAGATTACCCATATTGTAAAGATGAATCTATTAGTTGTCAATTAATAGATTAATCTCTGATTCCAGCTTCTTAAATCTGAATATTTCTGGTTTATGTACTCCTCTGTGACAGTAAACTGAATATCTTTGAGTTATGGAAAAAAAACAGATATTTGAGGACATCATCTTGGGCTTTGGGAAATGCTGATCAACATTTTCACCATTTTCTGGCATTTTATAGACCAAACAATTCATTGATTAATCATCCATTACTAGAGCCTATAGTGATAGATTGTAAATTCAAACAGCTGAGAGTTTGAGGCGGCAGAGAAAGACATTAACAGCAACAGAGACAAAAGGACAATACATGAGGGGAAGGAGGGATGAATCAAAGAGCAAGTTAAAAACGGAAAAAAGAGCTACCAAAAACAAACCAGACACAAGGTCTGAATATATTGTATAGGAAACAGTACCACGGAGTCTATTTTGCTTTCCAGATCTCTGTCAGGGAGATATTTGAGCTGCTATCCTGGTGGTTTGGTTGCCATGGTAAAATCTAAAGGCTTGTCTTCAGTATGAAGTCCACCACAGTTGGCCAGCTGTGTGTGTGTGTGTGTGTGTGTGTGTGTGTGTGTGTGTGTGTGTGTGTGTGTGTGTGTGTGTGTGTGTGTGTGTGTGTGTGTGTGTGTGTGTGTGTGTGTGTGTGTGTGTGTGTGTGTGTGTGTGTGTGTGTGTGTGTGTGTTGATAAAAAGAGAGACAGAGGAGGTAGAGTTACGTAAGCGTGTAATTTAAACATATGTTACAATGTCTTATATTGTCTTTCATACTCACTCATGTATATGTAGATGTTTTCTGGCACTTTTTCTGTATATTGTTAAACCTTGTTCATTACAGTAAAGCAAAACTGGTGTTAATAGCAAATGATGGTGTTTCTGTGAGCTGTGACAAAAACGTATCACACCATTTTTTACGTTTTCTCTTATTTGCTGCTGGAAGTTTTCAGGAGTGCATTTGTCGTGTGATATGAAATATAATAAACACAATCATTGTTTAGTTATCATTGTTGACTCTTTTTATTAATGTTTTAAGTTGCTTGTCACTTCAGCTTTCCACAAAGTGAATGGACAGTCTATTAAACAAATGGGGGTTTGATTATTATTAAATATTTCTAGGCTTGAGGAGTGCGGTTAACCACCATACATTATACATTGCTTCTTCACAAGAAAAAAATCCCTGTTGTCACAGCCCTGTTTTCTTGTTGCAAATAAACTAATATTCCATTATAACTAAGTCAAGAAAAGAAAATCTCAGTGTATGACTTCACTCAAATTGCACATCTTATGGGGCTTTTTTTCTGAAAGGGGTGAGGAGGGTGCGAGGTAAAGTGAGGAAGGAGTACGGTCTCTGCCCCGTCGCTAGGTAACAGTCTCCAGGCCTAAAGGCAAAGCTAGGCCTGGTCTCCATGGCAACGTCATTGGTGTGAAGGATGAATGGCGTTTTGGTGGTTGTGGTACATATGTACTATACGTCTGTATGTGTATCTGTGTGTGAGAATATTGAAGTGTTGTAAAATGTGAGGCCTATAATGGAAAATAAAAAATAGATTTCATCTCTAAGTGCTTGAGGACTCGGCAGATATTGTCAGAGCTTTCAGACCTGGATCTTTCACATTTGTACTTGACATTATCTTTTTTATATATATATATATATATATATAATATATATATATATATATATATATTAGTCTGCTGCAGCATATGTTTGTGCCGTCGTTCTGTGCTTGAATGCTGTTGCACATTTATGAAACCCCTTTGCAATCAGACATGGAGATAAAGACAGAAATGAAAGAAAGGATCTAACAGGAATAGAGACAAAAAAGTGTAAAAAAGGAGCAGAAAAATCGGTATGGGGAAAACAGTGGGTCTCTGGATGAATAATGGCCTGATTGCACAATGTAAAGCAGACTATAGTGGTTGGGGCGGTGGTGGGGCGGGGGTTTAACAGTTTAGTCACGGAGTGGAAAAAGAAAAAGACTGCTTGGCATCCATTCACACCTTGCAGATCTATGGAAGTTTATTAATGACAAAACTACAGAACAAATGCAAAAGTAATTCCTGCTTCTTCTTTTTGTATTTAAAGGTTCCAAACTCTACATGCTACAAGCCAAGATGCAACTGCAATGGAAGCCCTTGACTCACAATTTTTGAAGTATTGAAAAATAAACGCTTGGCTGCTTCAACTTGTTTTGCAGCCTTAAATAGAAACAAACTTTTATTTTCCGTCAGTTTTGAGCTGCAGAAATATGGCTAGCTAATCACCCCCATAGTGAAACAAAACAATGTATAGTGTTTTGCAATTCAAGCTTAATTCAATGATGGTTAAAAACTTTGGCTTTGCATTTCAGCTGCAAATGTAGTAATATAAAGCCTGTGTGAAAAAAGTTGCTAAGCTCCCCCAAAACTGCTAGAGAAAAGCTGACATTTCAAACTGAGCACGAAGACCTCCTTTTACAAGTGCAAATCTTTCACTTGCAGATTGATCACAGCTTGAAATAATTTACTGCTCATCAAACTGTTTCGTCACTAATAAACTTCCAAATGTAACCGAACACACATACAGCATTAATGTTATATATTTATAAAGTGGAGTCTTCACGTACTATAGTTTTTTTCTTGTCCCAAAAACCTGTTTTCTTTCCTAGTTCTAGGTTATCTCATATTGTTCAGACTGCTTGAACAATTTAATATATAGCTGAATTTGGCTTTGTAATTATAATTTTAGTGACAACTCTTTCTCTCTCTCTTTCCCACATTTAAGGACACGCACATACACAGACACGCACAGGCAGCAGAGACAGAGGAAGGAGCAGACAAAAGCATGTTTGTGTTCATGAGAATGCGAAGCACAGTGGGTCTCTATGTGTGGAAGCAGTGTCAGGCTCGTCCCAGAGAGACTAGGGATGGGGGGAGCATTAGTTGGAGGGGATTTCACAAACCCTTTTACTCAGAGCATGACTACCATGTTACACAGGAATATAAAAATGCATATATAGCTCTTTTTTTTTTTTTCAGAACTTTTTACAAAACACTGATCCATGGTAGTTGGCCTTTGTAGAAACAGATGTGTACTGAAACAGACTTTCTGTGGCCTCTGTGATTACTAATACATTGGGTCCATCATAGCAGATAACGCACTTTGGGTGGTGTCATTTATTGTCATATTTTTCTGTTGTCTTGATAACAAAAACATGAATGTATTGATTTTAGATCATTTTTAAAATAACAAATAAGAACCAAAGATAAAATGCCAAAGAAATCATAAATATATCAAGACAGGGTCAATAAAAATACTTAATTAATAAAAAACAAAAACATGAATAACATTTATTTTTTGTCATTTTTGAAGCATGCCCATTACAGAGCATTTTAATAAAAACATCTTTATTTGGTGGATAAGAAAGAGTTAAAGGAGGCAGTGGGAGAGAGAAACACTAAATGTAGCCACTCAATCCGTTGTTGTTTTTTGTTCCCCCTTCTCCACTAAAAGTACACAAAAGCAGCGCCAGTCCATTGTGGTGCAAAACAGAGAGCAGGCAAGGCGACCTCGGTCGAAAAAGGAGGCTCAGGGACCCCCCACTCACACACACACACACTTCTTCTTTTTGTCTCCCTCCATCA
The DNA here is from genome assembly GCA_013375575.1 of Percina caprodes. Classification (NCBI taxonomy): domain Eukaryota; kingdom Metazoa; phylum Chordata; class Actinopteri; order Perciformes; family Percidae; genus Percina; species Percina caprodes. Next base: position 1,812,562 of record JABXJD010000028.1, on the reverse strand, counting down.
CACACACAATTCACAAGCTCGTGATTGCGTTCAAACACACATTCACTTGAGTGCACGCAAATACATGCACAAATGCTCGCACACACACAATTCAGATCCACGTTGTATTCACTGGAGTTAAGTTGCATATCCCTGCTCTCTCCCATGCAGCGCTTTGTGTTGATTGAGCAAGTTGCTCTGGTTAGAGAGAAGATGAATGTGACATTTAAGACTGAAATAACATCTCTCTCTCTCTCTCTCTCTCTCTCTCTCTCTCTCTCTCTCTCTCTCTCTCTCTCTCTCTCTCTCTCTCTCTCTCTCCATGCACAGTAAAAGCGCTCTGTCATCATTGTGCTCTCGCCCCGAGGCTGACATCGTGGATCAGACAAACCAAACCAAATGCCACCAATTAGCCATTAGAGAACAGACAAACAAATCATGACCTAAAATCCGCCTCTGGGACTGCAGCATCCCAAACATTATATGCTGACTAAAAGACCTGTCACTGTTTGTCAGGACAGCATGTAGACCTATTCATCCAGTCGCCAATGATTAGCTGGAAATGCACATTTTTTATTTCTGTGTCAAATTGAACTGTATTTTGAAAAGAATAAGGTCATAAAACCATCATTTTTTTCCATCACTGTTTACTATCATGTTTTCACGGTCTGCTGCTCAGCTAGAAAGCACCCCCTCCTATCCATATGTCCATGTGAGCAGGCGATAGCATTGTCTTACCATAAGAAGTCTCTAATGCTCCACAGCAAATGGAGGCCCTCTGGTGGTAGCTGCAGGTAACAGCAGCTCCATTATATAGGTCACCCCACTCATCACAGAGCTTCTTCTGGGCTTTCTGCACGCCGTGTTTATCTGTGATGAGACTGAGGGGATCCGAGGCAGACAGAGCTTTGTGCCAATGCCTATGTTACACTGCATTAAGCAGCAGCCTCTCGCCAGCTGTATAGATGCCAAGGGTTGGGGGGGGGGAACAGATATGTTATTCAGATTCATGTTCATGTTGTGGGAAGCTTATGTTAGAGGAGATGGGTAGAAGGGAGGCAGTCCTGTTACGACTTGTATCATTCCTCAAAGTTGCCAAAGTGTCCCTGAGCAAGACACAGGATCCCAATCAGCTCAAATGCAGCTTTTTGTAGGTGACCTTAATCATTTCCTCACAGCTAAACCCCTGCCTCCTTAAACTCACTAAAGGCTGGGAAAAAATCTCACCAGGACGATGGGATAGCAAGACCTTTGAAAAACCTGAGGCAGCCAATTCATTGGATGCGAGGTTGAAAATGTTGGAAGCAACACCAGCAGCAGTTTTTGGTTTACTGTAGCGTTATGTCATTGGCATTCCACTATGTCTCCACCATTAGTTGATCGACAGAAAAAGAAAATTTTGTAAGCATAAACTGTGTCAAAATGACAAATGTTCCAACGTTTTTGCATTTAGAACTAGAGTGGAATGTAGACCACGTTTTTGCTTAAAAATGGACTTAATTAATGATTATCCTTATTGTTGCCAACAAATTTCAATCTAACAGTGGATTTTGTATATTTTAGATTTCTCCTGCATACATGACATATTATTTTGTTTTTGTTTTTTCACATTTTGCATATTACCATAATATTTGCAGTAATGTGCACAGATATTTGCAATTATCTGGATCTAAAGATGCATATGAATACTTTACACACAGTATGTTAAGAACCGAGCCTGTGTTTTCTGCTGAACAGAGCAGACGGCCTCACAGACGGTCTCTTTCTTTCTTTCTTTCTTTCTTTCTTTCTTTCTTTCTTTCTTTCTTTCTTTCTTTCTTTCTTTCTTTCTTTCTTTCTTTCTTTCTTTCTTTCTTTCTTTCTTTCTTTCTTTCTTTCTCACTATGGTCTTTTTTTGTCTATTTGTCGCCAACTGCCTTTTTTCAACTCTCATGCCGACACACACACTCCCACACACTTATGCACACAGGGAAGATAACCTAAAGTCCGCAATCTTGACAACTCACATTTCTTAACGCTAGCCTGATACGTAACCACTGCATGCCTAAGTACTGAATCCATCTCAGGTCCAAATCTGAAAACAAGCCAGTGTATTGCCATGTATTTGAATATCTATACAGGGCTGTCTATGGTCTATTTTTGTCCAAGTAGAAGGCCTATATGTAGGAAGCGAAGCACCCATGTTTTTTTGTTGTTTTTTTTACTCATCCTGATACCTCTACTCAGGGTATCTGCAGATCCAATATATTCTTTTTGTCCTCAAATTTAAAATCTATGTACCTCCCTGCTTAAAATCCTTTTTATGTAAGGTAACAAACCTAACTGATAGCAGAAACACTGAGGGGTATACTTGCCTGTCCTCCAACATTCACAGAACACTGGCTTCTGTGATTCTACAGCAGCACAGAAATGGTCTTCTTTAATATGTCCACTAAAGGGAGACAGAGAGACACAGAAATGTTCATTAGAGCTTGAGTTGATTTGGGCAACTAATAACTAACTGTTTTACTGTAGTTACTAATACATGTGGATGGTACAACATTTAAAAAGCCAATGTTATTCTATATACATTTCTTATTAGCAACCCATCCCCTAAAAAGAGCAAAGCCAATAATGACATAGTCTGTCTCTCAATACTTACAGTGTCTATGTTTTTTGTAATGTAGAAACATGTCAATGAGTGCAACAGTGTGGCTCATTGATGCGTTTGCAGTTGTTTTTGGATAACAATGGAAGTCTATGGCACAAAGGAATGAGCTATATCAATACTTGTTCATAGGTTTAGTTGGTTTTGGTCTTTTCATGAGATTGGTTGACAATAAAGAAATATAAATATCACTGTCCTTCATTTGAAGATCAATCCAAGTATAATAAACAAAAGCTGAATGCTGACTGAAGTTCTTCACTGAGTGCTATAGATCCCCCCTTTGGGACGGCCTTAATTTAGGCGCAAGACAGGGTTTCGTCCCATTTAGTCACGTCCTGTCTTTTCAGTCAATCTCCTCTTTCAGATACAAAGAGAGAGGATTGACCTGTTTATAATAATCTATTCTCAGTGTCTTTGTGCTTTTCCATCCCACTCTGACAGTATGCTATTGTCATTAAGATTTCCTAACTTTCCATTCTGAAATCTGGGATGTAGGTGGGCTGTTTCCACATTGAGGAATTTAACTACAGTAGGATATCTTTCTTTCTCCCCTATACTGTCTGTTCTCCTTTGGCATCACTTTGTTCAGTATGTCTAACTGGCTCCCTTCTCTCTGTCTCTGACCAGACCATGGCGGAGTACAGCTCTCTGCTCAGCGACCTGTCTGATAACATCACCAACGAAGACTTGGAGCAGCTCAAGTCGGCCTGCAAGGAGGACATTCCCGAGGACCAGAGCAACAACATCACTTCCTCCAAGGAGTGGTTCAGCTACCTGGAGAAGAACGACAAGCTGGCCCAAGGTGAGAAATACAGATTGAGAACAAGTTTTTTTACTCATTTCAAATGAATTAATCAAATAATCAAATCAAATAAATCTGATTATTGTATGTGGTGTACTGTATATACCTGGGTGAACATTTATAAAGAGCAGAGTTTGTCCTTTCTTATTTGCAATAAACATCAATGACATGCCTGATGTTTTGTAAATCAAACATTTTCAACAGGGGGTCCGCACCCCTAATTGGTCATCAAAGAGGGGGCCACCAAATTATTGTTAATTATGTTATTGGAGGCCCAGTTTAAAATGCAACTGAATATAATATATAGAAGGTGGTCCTTGCTCTGTCTCTCTTTTAGCTAAGTCTAGGTCCTTGGCTTAAAATATGTTGAATGTAAGACCCCTAATGTAAACTTACACTAAAAACAACACTTCTCATGCAGATAATCTGTCGTACATCGAGCACATCTTTGAGATTTCGCGGCGACCGGACCTGCTGACGAGGGTGATCGAGTACCGCACCACCGTGCTCAAGATCTCTGAGGATGATGAGATCGACACCAAGCTCACACGCATCCCCTCAGCCAAGAAATACAAAGGTAGCCCACTCTTTGAGCTTACTCTCTAGAACATGTAGATGTAGGGTTAGCTTTATATGTCAGTTTATAGTTTCAGTCATATATTCCTTTAGACATTTCTGTATGTTTGACTTGAAAGAAGGTACTCTGAATAGCTTCCTGGCATGCCAAATCTGTTCTAAGTAGTAGTAGTAGTAGTAGTAGTAGTAGTAGTTGTAGTAGGAGTAGTAGTAGTAGTTGTAGTAGTAGGTGAGTTCTGCCCCCTGATGGGTTTACAGAAAACTTAACATCCCAACCTATGTATCAGAACCCAACAAGTTGTAGCAAGATCATTCTGGATCATTCAACAGAATAGGAAAGCAAAATAACGTTTTTTCTTCTTGTGAGTTACTGTCCAGTTACTGGGTAATTAATATTAATTCATTGCACTTTTATTTCACAACAACAAAAACCCCATTGGTTGAACAGGTCACAATCGCTAGACATAGTAAAACATAAAAACAACCTGTGACAAAGAGCTGCGAAGGAAAAAACATTCCAATAAATTATAATTAAGTCGTAAAAGTTTCATATAACATTATTAAGAATTTGCAGACCAACTGTGTAAAAATTTAGGAAGCATGCATAAACATGGTCTGGATTAATTCCGCAATGGTCAACAAAAGCATCTAATACTATACAGTAATTTCCTTTTTATGAATTGTTATTTTAAAGCATGAGTCTTTACGTTATCTTACATTTATTCTGGGTTAATTGTGTATTTTATATCAGTTTTCTTTGGGTGTAAATAATGGTAGAAATAATAAATAAGAGGATGGTCACGTTGCAATACAATGTTTTTTCTCTCAACCTGCTTTTTGCTGCCATTATTTATTTCTTTACCAAAACTTTTTTGTAGCTCAGTTTAGTTCACAGGGGAAATTTAGCTTACAGCCAGGTTGATTTAAAACAATATAAAAACGTGTGCAATGGCCATCCATGAAATGCAACTCAAAGTGCCTAATATAAATCAGCAGCCGTTTCTGTTTTGTAGATGAATTTTTGATGAATGTTCACAGTCAGTGCTAACATTGGTGATAAATACAGGTACACTGTTGTTTCCTCTGACTGCTTCACAATAAAAGCCTGTTTTTTGCCTGTGTTTTGCCTGTGCAACACATTTAACGTGAAGCAGCAGCTGTACAAACGCAGCCTTATACAGCTCTGATACTGTGTAAGCAGAGTGATATCGATGATGTGTATTTCTTATTATTACTCTCTGTCTCTTTCTACCTTCTTCTTCCAACCCCTCCCCCCTAAAAGACATCATCCGCCAGCCCTCTGAAGATGAGATCATCAAGTTGGCCCCGCCTCCTAAAAAAGTGTGAGATCGTGACACACAACCCTGATCTTTGCACCTTGATTTCTTCACTCTTGGCACTCCAATCAACCGACCAACCGTTTATGACCAACCCCATCGCTCCCCTACTTCATCCTACCCTCACACACAAACACACAGACACACACGCACACACACACCACACACATCCAGCCAAGCACCATCCTTGCACTAACACAGAACCGCGCAGGCAGCCACCAACAAAGCAACCAATTAGATCGTAGCGATGCAGCCTTTTTCCGAGCTGAGGGGAGGCGGGAAGCTGCAAAAAAGAGACAATAGAAGACGTAATCTGGAGATGGTCGAACAGTGTATGTGTGTAGAGAGAGAGAGAGAGAGAGAGAGAGAGAGAGAGAGAGAGTCTACCCTCAATTCAAACGCTGAATGGGTCAGTTTAGATTGAGTGTAATCTGTAAACACTGTTCAATCTGCAATGCTGTGCTTACTGTATGCAACCGCCTGTCTGAGTGTGTGCATGTCAGTGAAGGTTGTTATAGTTAAGACACAGACTACATCCAGCCATGAAGAGTTTAAAACTTCAAACCTTGCGTTCAAAACAACAAAGTGAAATGGCAAAGTTCAATTTTTTCAGACGTTCTAAAAATGTCAGAAAGCTGGTAGGTAACCATAGAAACAATTAAGCTGGGAATGCGGTGTATGTACAATGATACTTAACTATGACTGTGGCTATAAACGTAGTTCATCAGTTGCTTATTTGTTCTTATTTAAGTATTTTAAAAACAAAACTCCAGCAAAAGTTAACACTTATTAAAACAGACAATTAATTAAAATATCCAAATCTCACATATATGACTCTGGTTTTTTTTCTGTGAGGGAGCTGGTTTTAGTATGTAGCTTTATATATAGTTTAGGTGTTTGAAATGTGAAAGAGATAATTTAACAGACGCTTATTTGCTTTTTTGCTGTGACTTGGGTGAGAAAAAAGGTACCACATTCATGTCTGTCTTTTAAATATTAAGCTACAGCTTAGCTTAGTTTATTTTATCATAAAGACCGGAAACGGCTTGTTTTTGCACTTGGGTCAATATATGGATTAAATTAATGAGATATTTTTTGTTAATTAGTTTTTAGAGCTGCTGGTTGGAAGATTTTGTTTCCTTTGGACACAGCCACGCTTGAAATTTTTCGTCTTTGTGCTAAGCTAATCTGCTACTTTATATTCACTATAAAACATAAGAGGAATAGCGTTCTTCTCATTGAACTCGTGGCAAAAAAGCAAATGGAAGACTATTCATTTAAAGTTTGTATAGCGCATTAAATAATCACAGTCACCAAGTTACCATCTTTTGCCATGAGGTTGCTGTATTTGAAACTAAACTGTAAGTCAAACTTAAAGGCCAGGACAGTCACTGTTCCTCAGCTGGAGGACATGTATGCATTCCCTTTACTCTTACACAGATAATGATATCATGCTAATATTTTAGAACAATATATTTAAAGTTGATTTTCATAGGAAAAACCAATATTTGCCTTTAGCTTATAATCATAGCAAGATACAGTCTATTTAGAGAAAATTTAGATGGGAAAGGTAAAGCAATGATTTCTATACTATGGATGTTCCCTGTCAATAGGTTCTTTTTTCATCAAGAGGACCAGATAGCATGGAGGTCTGTTGTACAAGCTGGCTAGAGATGTAAATATACAAATAATATATTAGAAGAAAATATAGCAGAAATAATATATTGACCTGCAGTGTGTGTGTGTTCCATAGAGGACACTCAGATTTCCACTGTACGTTCAATTTCACCATGTCTGGTTTTTGTAACTGTAGACCCTGATTTTATGTAATCTATAATTGAGGTGATAATCACTTAAGCACTTAAAGTACATCAATATGGACTACATTAGAAAAGTATATTTGGAGAGATCATATTGGGTATTATAATTACTCAGTGGAAATGTTGTGTTGTGTGATACAAAGAGACAAACACTAAACTTTCTTACACCCTGTTCTTGCCATTTCATTTGTTGCACAGAAAGTAACTGACCAGCTTGAGATTTTTCCCTGTATGAGGGGTTAAACTATGGCCTCTGGAAATGAACATAGGTGCAGATAAAGGACAGAAAGGCAATGTGGCATGTGACAATAAAACATGTCATTTTAAAAAACTGTACATAAAGTAGATTGTGAGAAGGATCTCTAATGAACACAACGGCTCATAACACACTGACTATGCCATTACCGCCATGCAACAACATAGCTAGCACGACTGTTGAAACTAATCTATAATAACTGCTCTTTTGAACACTGTGTCTTCACCCCGCATTAAAGCCTTAGCAGACTTTGTGTTTACCCCACAAACTTTTAACAACTGTGAGTGATTGTGTGTTTGTGTGTAAAAGCGGAGACAGACGCTGGCACACACATCAAGTTAATCAAAACTGCTCTAACTTTTTAAGAGTTCTTTTATTCTGAAATTTGCTAAGGACTAGTCTATGGATCTATTTCTGCCCCCATCTTTCTTGTTATCAAAGCTGTAGGATCCAAAAAATTAACCAACAACATAAAAATCGATCAGTGTACGAATAATTATTTCTCCCAGCCCTGCTCCACTCAAGACCCCAGTGCCAACGACCAAGACTTATTTAGATTACTGTTTCTGTGATCTGTTTTTCTTTCTTTTTTTTTTTTTTTATTGCTCACCGTATATTGTAGTGTTGGACTCTTTTGTATCCTATGCATTTACGTCTGTAGGAGAACTTTGCACTGTAACATATCCTCAAATCACTTAATCTAAAGAACTGAACTCTTCAATTGAGACAAGTCAGGGTATCTGACAAGATCATGATATTCCTGTGTTGAATCTGCATGACGGACATGCTGAGTGGCACTTGATAAGAAGAAAATGTGCAGTTTGGGAAAGATAATATATGCTTGTAACCCAATGTTCACTGTTTAGAACTTGTAAGAAAGACTATTAATCAAAGCAAACACTCACTCACTGTTAATGCCTGCAATTGTGTGGCGAAGTTTACAAACCGTCAACATGTTTCTTTGCATAAAACATCCAGTTAATCTAGACCAGATCAAGCTTTGTAATTGTACTGTTAAAGGAATAATCCACCCTAAACACTGTTCTTTATGCCATATGGGCCCATTTTGCAGTTCAGACTAAAATATCTCAACAACTTTTGGATTGATTGCCATGACGTTTGGTAGACACATTTATGGTCGCCAATGATGACTTTGGTGATCCCATGATCTTTCATCCTGCGCAACCAACAGATTGATGCTTGTTTTTCAGTGTAAAATGTCTCCACAACTATTCGATGGATTGCCATGAAATTTGGTACAGAAATTCATGGCCCTGTTAGGATGAATTACAATAACCTTAGTGATTCCTCTGACTTTCTATTAAGTGCCCTCATCAAGTTTTTATTTGTCCAATACTTTAGTTTATGACCAAATTCTTGAAGACCAACAACACTCCAATCATTTGTATTTTGTGTTTGGTACAAATTACCAAATGTTAGCATACTAACATGCTAAACTTAGATGGCAAAAATTGTAGTTATTATACCAGGATGGTAAACATCAGCATATTAGCTTTGTTATTGTGAACATGTTAGTGTGCTAAGGTTAGCATTTAGCATAAAGCACCACTGTGCCTAAATGCAGTCAGTAGTTTTTTTCTATAAGTTTTTGTCCCTTAAGAATCAAAGAGAAAGGGCATATTTTAAACTAAACTTTTTTTTGTAGTTTTGCACCGACTTTAAACATACAGGGAGAAATGAATCCCTCAAGCGTCTCCGAGTGTAGATTTAAACTGAAATTTAGCCATAACACATGCTTAGTGACGGCATTACCAAATTATATACAAAAAACTGTAGAATGCAGCACTTAATCATAAAATATATCCTATATCCATGTACTGATATTTCAGATTGATAATGTCTAACAGTGTCAGAGTGTTTCTGGGTGGATCTTCCCTTCAGCGTCCAGACTAGCCCTTGCTAGGCCTGACCCCAAGTGAAGCGGTTACTGCCCTCCTATAGCTTGAGCCTACTGAACACAAAGTATGACTATACTGCATTTATCACAGAGTTGAACAGAAAGCATTTTGTCAGGCAAAGGGAGGCAGTTGAACCTACTGCTATGACCTGTGGGTAATGGTCCTTACCAGCGTTAAACTGGATGTTTATTGACCACAGATTGCCACTCCCCATTTTCAGTGAAGAGCTTTGTTGACTTTACAAACCCACGTGCAGATGTTAGCATGCGTTTCCATAATTGTACAAAATATCAGCAAGGGAGGATTTGGACCATTGTATTTTCTTTCATCTTCTCTTTTTATTTGAAATGTTTTTGAATAGCAACTTGTGAATTTAGATGTATGTGACCAAGTGACTTTTATTTTTTTTCTCTCTCTCAGAATTTCAGTAGGCAGTGGACTCATGTTAACAATTTTACGGTAGTTTGTCAGTAGTTTGTCCATGCAATATCTGTAAACATCAAAAAGAAAAAAAATCCAGCTGTGAGATGCTCTAGATTCTCCTGGTTGTATTCACTGGAGTATTAAAAGTTCTGCATCAAAATGTGGCTGTGATGTACCTTTATCTATTTGTTTTATATTTAACATCCACTTCCTGCTTCCTACTCCTCTAAAGTCAACCCCCATACATGTCACCATGGTAAACGTGGCACAGCCCCTCTGACGTCACTACCAGGTGGATTATGTGTTTAGCGTTTTTGGTAGCCAATCGGCACATAATATATCAACATATCAGTCACAAATGATGTCAAATTTGGATTTCCTTATACCAAGTACATATCAACTTAGTAAATGCTGCAAAAGTATAAACCTACTAAAATATGTCATTATTTAATGTTAATACCTGATTATAGCCAATACATAAGTATAGATGAAGTAGGAAACAAATAGGCAGATATGTGAAAGTATTCAGCATTTAATGCTAACCGTTAATTAACATTGATTCAAACAAAAGTATAATTTTCCCTTAACGATAAGACTGTTTGTGGTTGTTTTTTTTCTTAATTTTTATTATGTTGTAAATATCTATTTTGAATATATATCACTGTGTTTGTTTTGAACTTGATTAATTTATTTATGCCTATATATTGTTGTTTTTATGTCCCCTGATTTTGTTTAACTAACTGGAAACAAATCAAGGGGGTGAAAACGTGTTGCTTATCTAATGTTAAGCAGAAGCAGCAGTTTCAACACTTTTATAATTCATTTTATTCTCTTCATTCATGTTTTGCTGTTTTGCCTTTGGGTGATGATTTTACAAAAAAAAAAAAAAGTGATATTCATTTCATTGTATTTACTGATATGTAACCTATTATGTTTTACTGTGTCGTATTTAATCAGACGTGTCGTGGTCACCGCTCGTGAAAATGATTTCATTCAGAGTTTCCGAATCATGACAAAAGATAAAAGCAGTCACAAAGTCGTAATCTGCCTTTTTGTCCATATGAGACATGTTGTCACTTGCACACTGCACCAACAGCAGGAAGTATAGCGTCTTGAAATGTTGAGCAAGGTGCGTGTTGAAAGTTTAAGAAATGTTGACCCCAGATTTGTAGAGTGCAGCCTTTATTACCAGATTGTTAGCAGTGTTTTCATGAGAAGTATTTTCTGATTCTACTCACTTTATAAAAAAGATAACCCATTGGATATAAAAACAATAAGCAGTCCCTCTAGTTTGTAATGAGAGCCAAAGGGTTCGATGTTAGATTAATGAATAAGTTATTCTAAAAATAGCCACATGAATAAATTGTGTAAAATAACAAATTTAGCAATGGTTGTTGAGCAAAGAAACCAACTTTAGCCTCTTAGCTTTTGTTAGCTAGAGCAAAATGTCAAAGTAATTCTGATTCTGTCCAACTGTAAATAAAAGCCGTACAAATACAATGAAACTAACATTTTATTTAGCCTAACAAGCTCCACATGCTACCTACCTACAACCAGCTAACTAGCTAGAAGAGCAAAAAGACTGTAGTCACTCTTGCCTAGAGGTTGAACTGGAGCTAGCTGCTACTGTTAACAACCTAGCCTAGCTTGCTAGTTAGATTGGTAGCATGTAAAGCCATGCTAAGCAAAATAAAAGGTTATAGTTAATGTGCTGTGTTTGTTAAGAGCAGCAGCTTCTAGTTCATTTAAACAGAATTACTTGTTGCTCTAGCTATTATGAGCTAACTGGCTAAATTTGGTAGCATTTGTTGAGCTGAAAGGGCATTTTGAAGTAAGAATGTATATAGTGCAATTGAATAAAACTTTAATATGAAATGTATTATTACAATGAAGTTGAGCTTGAATACATTTCTTAAATTACTTCACAATTTATTGCTTTATTGATTTATTTTACACAATTTATTATCTTTTTTATTTTTATTTCATAGTGTAGGGCCTACTGTTCATCTATTCAATATTGGCTCCATAGTTTTATTTGCCATTTTTATTTTTGAAGGTGTTGTGAATGGGTAAAGGGTGCATGGATGAAGTAATAGAGTGAAAAGGTAACTATGTGCTGGGTAGCGTGGTGTGAATAGTCTGAGTGGTTGTAGCTGTTTGAGATGTGAGCAGAGAGTAATAGGTAGGTTCATACTTTCATAAACATCTATGGCATGTGTACAAGATGCCATACCTCTGCATCTAGTCAATATCTTTTTACATATGACAGGTCTTGCACAAGAATGCTGTAAATTATAGTTTATGATTATAATGTGTGTTAATGTTAGGAATGCTGAGTGTCTGGTCAAAGTTGTTACTGTAAGGTTAACTGAAAAACATTCCTGTGGTGCGGTTTAAGTTTTGATTTACAATTAAAGGCATGTAGGTTTCTACAGATACATCAGACGGGACTTAAAAATTATAATGTGTTAGTATTATACACATTATTTCAATGGCTTTGAGGGTTCTGTGATTTTGAAACACTAACCTCAGAGTAGCAGAGATTTCCCCAAAATGCACCTGCAGGGTTTTTGAATTGAAACGTCATTTTCAGCTGCTAACTGAATTCATATTGGTCAATATCAGAAAATGGGAACATTTGAACTATACATTTAAACATTTTGAAGTAATGTTGCAGAGCTCATTCCCAGGCACTGAGAGTTGCCCTGTGAGTCTCTGCCTTAAGAGTCAGCCAGTGGGATGTTTTCTCTTGTCTTTTGCTTGTTATTTTGTTATTGTGCTTCAAACGGTGTAGCAAGTGATGGTTTCCCCCACATTGTCGATCCAGTTTGTTATGTTTGTCAGTCGTATTGCTCTTTAACAAGTGTGATTATTTAGATTTACAGCTGTTAAATAATGTGCACACAGTTTCATTTTGCTTGAGTCAGTGAAGTGATCCAGTGCTGTCCCAGTGACAAAAAACTGATGTGGTGTTCGAGGATGTGACACTGTGCTAAATACAGAGAAGAGCGTCATAACATCATTTTTTTTACATTTTCCCATAGCTCATGAAATAACCCCGTTGGATGCCATGGGCTCAATGCTGTTAGAAACTTCTGCTTAGGTTTTCCTCTCACAGGACAAGAAGTACTTTAGGATTCATTTTGCAATGACTGCAACAAAATATGATATGAGGTATTATTGAAACAAATATATTAAGATGTGACTTTTTGTCATGATTTAAATGAGACAACTGAAATTATGCCATTTTGTCATTGTGCTAAAATGAATATAAATATGATATATTAAAATATATTTGCTAACCTATACTGTGTGAACTTGCTTTCTTTCAAAGATGGTTGAGACGTCATAAAACCTAAAGATAACTAATTGGAATGTAACTAAGTACCTCTGCTCTTTAAATTTGAGGTACTTGTACAAGATTAATCTTGAAAATAATCAATAGTTGCAGCCGTCCACAACATACAAAAATAAAATGAGCGTGGAATTTATAATTTGAATTGTAAAGTATCTATGCCAAGCTCTGAGTCAACAACTGAAGTTTAATCCAACTCTGGTGAAACCTGGTGAGCAGGTTTAAATTACCATAGAAACTATCAAACGTGTCAAAGTGAAAGATTGCATTGTTAGGTTTCCTTGTGAGGATTAAAGGAAACTAAACTGAAAGTGGATTAAAATAAACCTTAAAACACTGTTTTACTTTAATTATTGTGTCCACTTGTATAACCAAGTTCTAATTTCTTTTTTTTTTTTAGAATTTTTTCTTTTTCCTTTCACTTTTTTATTTTTCTCAGGATTTTCAATTATGTTTAAGTTGGTCATTCCATTCCTTTCTACCTATATATTATTTATTTTATTTTTTTCTTTAAATCAGAAAAAGATGCATATTTGCTGTGCTGTATTATGTGTTTCTGAAATATCTGAATAAAAAAAATAAACTGTTGTTAAATTGTTGTTCCCGTTGTTGAGATTAATAATTTGCGTGAACTGTCACCAACATTTCATAGATCAAATCAAGCTCCCCACCCTTTACAGGAAATGCTAGTAAGCATTTCCAATAAAACGATACTGTTGAAAGAAAATATGTATTACTTTAATTGGCTTTCACAGTCTGTACATATCTGTCTGTAATTACACCCACGTACTGGGGGTGTAATGTGGGTGTGATTTATGGCTATATTAATCCAACCACCTTTCAGGTTACAGCACATAGTTACCGATCACTGCTATTTAGTACTTGATTTGTTCTCAAGACTTCAGAGACTTCTGCATCATATGGAAAAAGGTGAGAAAAATTTAAAATCTGCAGACATAAAGTTTCACTTAGACTAAAAAGATAGCACCACCAGTGACGGTTAGAAGTGGAGAATCTTTGGCACTGCATTCGAAAGACAGCCTTCATGTGAGTTTTGGAAGTTATGGAGATGATGAGAAATGCTCTGTGAATTGTAAAAAAAAAATAAAAAAATCCACATGTGCTTCAAATAATGTGCAGCTTGTAACGTTTGCATCCACATCGCACAACATTGACTTATATATTAACGTCTCATGCTACGTTATAAAGCTAATGGAGTCTATCTAGCAGCAGCCTATTGTAGTTAGTACGTCTGTTATATTAGTGTGAGCTCTGTAGACAAGCCAAAGGCTCAGGGGTGTGATGGTTTGGGCTCTTGAATCATGCTAGATTATACAGTACATTGAGTACAGAGAGGGAGAGAGAGAAAGGAAGCAGCTAAAAGATCTGCAACTTTCCACAGCTGGATCAAAACTGTCAGCAGGCCAGCTGCAAGTGAAGCATTTTAACATTTTATTTTGATAATGTTAAACAATATTAATTTAATGTTAAGTAGACCTATTTTACCAGAAACAATTTTGTCTAAGTTGGAGTAGGCTAATAACTCATTAAAAACAAATGTTTTAATCAATAAATGCACAATAGGCCTACATTGTATCTGTGCTGTGCATAGCATTGTGAATTAGTTACTATTTTATGTATGGGGCTAACCCCAAAAGCTCCAGTTCACAGCGCATTTGAGAACCTGGAGGCAGGGGATCAAGTAAAATACTTTTACTAGCTGTTGTAAAATATATAACTGGTTCACAAAAGCTTTATAATATGTCATTTTACTTTATACGATGTATACACATAAATGATTCATGGTGCCAAATCATACAAATCAACAAACGTTATCTCAACCAGAATCATTAAGTGAAGCCACAGTCCATGGAAAGTCAACTGGCTGCAGAGTGTTCAGTTCCTTTTTTTTAGTATAGCCTTCTGTATATAAATTACTTAATTCATATTCTAATAATTCTATTCTACCACAAGGCTCCAGACTAGAGAATGAGGGAGAGCAAGCGGAGCATCACGCAACAAATCAGACCGTTACAATAAAAGGACCATGTCAGTAAAATGTGATAAGGAAAAAGATAGATGCCTATTTCTTAGGTTAGAACAATGGCCCCTCCCTACAATGTTTTATTGTAACGGATGACGTGGAGGCCAAAACCCATCCACTTATACTATGGCCACTTGCAATTATAAAACAATTAAATATATAATTAATTCATTTTACTTAAACAACTCATTTTTTGAAGTATAGTTCCTGTGCTTTAATTGGGTATATATACAGTATATGATTCCTGCATTGCTAGGCAACATCAAGCTGAACACAGAGAAGTTCACAAAGCTGAGCCAGGTGTTTAACATTTCTCCCCTGCAGCTGTCTTTCATGATTGCATGCTAGCTTTGTAGCATTTTGTGTGTGTTTATAATCTAGATAACAGATGTATCCATATCATCTTTTTATCCATTAATGTACAGGAAACTGAAAGTCCGAGATGGCAAATGGACCAGCCTTGTCCACTGCTAGAGGTGGGGAAATATATCAAACATCCCCCCTCACACTGTTGGATGTTCTCTATGCAAATAAGTTTGAAGGAGAAATCATTGATCCGGAAGTTGGTAAACAGGCAGAGGAAAACTTTTACAGAGGGGCCCCACCTGAATGGTTAAACTTTTACATTAGTGAACAGGCAAAATCAGATGGCAGTGGAACTCCTTTCATTAAACGAGATGGATACGACAAACTTGTGAGACAAATAAAAAACAAGGAAAAAGGAAATTCCCTGAAATATCAACTGTTAATCTGTTCCACCAGCCAGGCTGTGGAGGAACCACACTGGCAATGAAGGTGTTGTGGGACTTAAGGAAAACCTTTAGGAGTGCTGTTTTAACAGGCTCAACCTCAGACATCGCAAATGTTGCAGAAGAGGTGGTCCACCTTTTCACAGCAGGCAGTCGAGGCCACCAGAACACTGTGCTGCTGTTAGTGAATGATGAGCAAATTTTGGAAAATCTGCAAGACCAAATTATTCTGATCATTGCTGAGCAGCAGATAGTCACCCACAGGCCTGTGGTGATATTTCTTAACTGCGTTAGAAAGGATGCCCTTCTACAGAACAGAGACCATGTTGTACTACAAAAAGTACTTTCTGACACAGAAAAGCAAAAGTTTGATGAGAAAAATAAAGAACTTTGCCGAAAGTACCATGACAAATGCAACCAATTCCATGGCTTTAACATAATGCAAACCAATTTCTCTCAAGCTTACGTCGAACAAGTATGCGAAGTATTCAGCACAGTCCGAAGAGCAAAGAAACCAAAGAAAACCCAACTTGTTGCCTTCATATCCCTGCTAAATGCTTATGTACCAGACTCGTATCTCCTGGAGTCTCAGTGCCAGGACTTCTTTAAACATGATGACTACATTCATGGAGACTTTTCACTGGAGGACAAAATGAAGCCCTTTAGCCATCTCATCATCACCTTCCCCGCAGAAGCATCTGAAAAAAAAGTCTGCATGGCTCACCCAATGATAGCACAGTGTTGTACTGAGTTGATGGCAGAGGCAGGTGTGGCCAGAAGTGACACAGCAAGAAACCTACTGACCACTTTGTGCAGAGCTGAGGTTCCGGCATTTTTGGTTGGTTTTGTCAAAGACATGTTAACCAAAAGAAGACCAAAACTAAAAGAAGACAATATCCAAATCAATAGTACAGAGATGAAAGAGGAGCAAGAAAGATTTTCTAGACTGATTCTAGATATTCAAAGGATGGAGGATGATGTCCAGAGTGCATCTGTTTTAGCGATAGCGTCAAAAAAGTTTGCTCAAAATTCATTTTTTCCACAAGCACTTGCTCGTTTTTGTTACTCAGAACTAAGAGACTACAATCGGGCAGAAATGTGGGCAAAGAGAGCAAAACAAAGAGATCCCCAAAATTCATTTATTGCTGACACACTGGGCCAAGTCCATAAGAACCATTTGAAGAACATAGAGCATTCTGCCAATCAAAGACAAATTTTGCAACTGGCCGAAAAGGCCATTGAAGCCTTCAAAGAAGAAGAACAACTTGCTGAAAATGAACGTGGGACAGACATGAAAGGAGATGGCAAGACCAAAGTCTCACATTTTTTTAACAACAGAGGGATGTTTGGTTATCTACAAGTTTGCAACCTTGTGTATGACCGACTTGTCAGGCAGAACAAAACTTGGAGAGGAGTTCTCACAAAGACTGTGTCCTTGGGCTCTGTCCCGGGATCACTTGGAGACAACAAACTCTTCAGATTTTACGATCTAATAATCAGCCTAAGAGATGAGGTTGAGAGAAAATGTTCATTTTTTGATAAATATCTGACTTACTCAAAGCCTAAAAACATGAAAAAAGATGATCCCCCATACATTTCTAAAGATACCACAGACTGCTACAGGAAGTATGTCGGAGACTCCCCACCAAAGCACTTCAAAGAAAAAGGTGCTGATCTCATCCAGAAGCTTAAGGAAAACCTGGCAGACACATCCGCTGGAGTACTCTCATGTCTTGACAGAGAATGCACCGAATCAGACCTTAAGGAAATAACTACATGGTGGGAAGAACTCTTTTTACAAAGCGATTCGGTCTCAGCTCTGGCCAACTATATCCTTGCTCACATCATGTTAAGAAATATGGGAGCAATGTTTCCTTCTGATTGCAATTATTTAACTGATTTCAAACAGAAAATGCCTCTGATCCCCAAAGATTCACCTGAGCTCCACATGTTAACCCTCCTCCTGTGTTGGCCTTCAGACAGTAAAGAGAAATGTGTCCTCGACCTCAATGAATTAATTCTGGGTATGCACTGCTCCTATGACCATGCATATGGGACACACTTTCGATCAAGGTACCTCCCCCCTCTGTTTTTCATTGGAAAAGGTCAAGATCTGACCAGAATTGTTCACAGAAAGGTGCTCAAAGAAATGTTTCTTAAGCAAAATGAGGGAACAATACAAGATTGGAGCAACGAGAAGATTTTCAAAGATCCGAATGTCCAAGACCGCCTTGTCAAAGTTGAAGGGGTGGTACGAAACCACAGAGTCTACGCAAAAATTGGTGGTACAGAGATTGAGCTGGATGCAAACCTCAGAAAGAGCCTCGAGGAAGACTGCCAAGTTTCCTTTTACATTGGATTTACCATCAGAGGTCCTGTAGCCTTTGCCATCCAGAAAAGAACTGCAGAAAATGGTAAGAAATGTTATATAGGGTACAATAGTTTAAGCATAATGAAATACCCACCCGGCAGAAATTTTAAAAATAGTTCCAAGCTTAATTTTAGTTTAATATTTTTAGTATTGTTGCTGTTGCTCTGTGATTTCTCTGTTTCTGGAAGACAATACAGAATAGTTATGTTATTTATTCAGTTGAACATTAGAAAGTAATACAAGAGGGACACATTTTTGTAGAATTTTTTTAATGTTATTTTTAATTTCTGAAAAATAACATTTCATTGTATGTGGCAGTACAATCCTCAGAGATGGCTGGCCCAGAACCCGAGGAAAGTTAACCACAACTCTCTGCCTTGACGGATAACAATGGAGGTAAGTAATGTGTGAAAATACAAATTAGGATTGAGAAATGATAAAATGCCTTTACATAGTGGTTTCGAGCACGAGTTAAAACTTCTAGCAATTGCATTTTGATTTTTTTGCTTTTATCTTCCTGCTTCAGGTCATTTCATAGATCTCCATCAGATGGTTCTGATTAACAGAGTGACTGATACAGAAGGCATCCTGTCGAAGCTCAAGGATAGGAGGTTGATCTCAAATGAGAACTATGAGGCTGTGAAAGCTTTAAAATCCACACAAGACCAGATGAGTGGCATTCTTCAGAGTGTGACTTCCAGCACAATGGGCAAAGACGCTCTCTATGAAATCCTTAAAAGGATGAAGAGTATGAGGCCTCTCATCAATGAGCTTGAGGGATCTGATTAAAGGAGCAAAGTGTACAAGTAGATATATGTGTTGTAGCTTTTGACAATAAGTGGGCTTTTGACACAATAGTCGGTGCACACAATGCTACCCAGTAAATCCAGCGCCCTATACTACTCATCAGGAAAGCACTTTTAGTGATGTACCTATTTGTGTCTGCTGTGAAAAGTAATGCTTCAGGTCTTTTATATAGGCTGATCGCACAACAGACACTTCATATAAAAAGAGTAAAGAAATTAAGCTCCTAAACCTTTAATCATGTACATAGTATTTGTTTAAGCATTTTGTTTTTGGATTTTTGAAATTTACTACCAAATGAAAATTTACCACTAAAGAAGCCACATGAAATAGTTGTATTATCAGTCTTTTCATTACTTTTGTCCATGTAAATGTTTATGTAATTGTAATGGTGAACCTAATTTTTCAAGACACAGATTATGTTGGTTAAAATGTGGCAATCTAACAGTTCTGAAGAGTTTTATGTATTCATCAAGAATTCTACGTAAGGAAGAACACATGACTTTTGATGTTTTGCTATAATGTTTGCTAAAGATTAAGAAGATTAGTATGATTAATGATGTTCGATGGTGTGTTTTACTTCTTTTGTTGACAAAAAAAAAATATTATACAGTTTAATGGTAAACAGAATAAGATCAACACATTGAGAGTTGTAATCTAAAACAGAGGGATTATATGGTCTTTTCATTTCCCCATGTTACCTCTGCTCTGTCCATCATTTTATCTTGTCTCTAGATTGTTGAGACAAAAGAATGAGATTGTCTACTGTGACATTTGTGTATAGTCATGGAGTTTTTTTCTCTAAACTTTTCAATAAGATTTTTTTCTGAAATAAACTAATTCCAATTAAAGACAAACGTGTCGTTGTAATTATTAAAAATAATGTATACTTATATATATATATATACAGTGAGGAAAATAAGTATTTGAGCATATATATATATATATTTCTTTTTTATTTTTATTTTTTTTATTGAAGAAATGTCACTCTGTTGTTAGAACACACTACAAAAATGTACACACATGCTCTGGTCCTAGACATGCACAAATGAAGAGATGTCAGATTGGCTGCGACTGCTGGGCATGCGCCCCGAGCAGTTGGGGGATTTGGTGCCTTGCTCAGAGCATCTTGGCAGTGCCCAGGAGGTGAACTGGCACCTCTCCAGCTACTAGTCCACACTCCTTACTTTCGTCCGTACCGACTCAGCTACTGCCACACCTGATTTTTGGTTCAATTTGCACTTTACACACAGTAACACTCAATAATGATTAACTAATTATGATTTGTACATTTTGACAAAATGTAATAAAAGGTCATAGTATAGTATGTAAGAAAGTAATGTAATAGAATTTGAATAAACATCATATAAAAGTCACAAATAGGTCATAGTTTAGCATATAAAAAAAGAAAATAGACAGTAACATTTAGTCTCAACTTTATTCTCATTGCACAGATTACAGGTAATGTGTCAATTCAGTTCAGCATCTAACCAGAAGTTCATAAAGCAGTACAGAGTATTTACATACAAAATTATGAATAAACAGTATGGGGTATGAATACACTCGATATATACAATGTCAGCTGTATGAATGGTATTAACAGTGTATGAATGCTGTCACACAAGTGCAGAGATCAGCAAGTTGAAGGGAACTAAGCTAGTCCTGAGCCAGCTCATCCTGGAAGGGAGAGTCTTGTAGCACCTGAGAAGTCCAATATTATAGTTCTAGAAAATATTACAGTATGTTGAAAACATCAGAAAAATGTTATAGTGTAGTATGTGGAAAAAACATCATGGTATTGTCTGTCATAAAAAGACAGTATAGTATGTCGAAAAAAAGTCAGAAAAACGTCACAGTATAATATGTTGGAAAAAGTCATAGTATGGTATGTCAAAAAAAAGTCACAAAAAAGTTGCAGAATATTATGTCGACAAAAAGTCACAAAAACGTCAAAGTATATAGAATGTCAAGAAAAATCACAAAAACGTCATAGTATGTTGGAAAAATGTCATAGTATAGTATGTCGAAATACAGTCATGGTATAGTCTGCATAAAACAGTCATGGTATAGAATGTTGAAAAAGTCATAGTATAGTATGTCGGAAAAAAATGTATGGTATAGTCTGTCAAAAAAATGTCACAAAAACCTCATAACACAGAATGTCAAAATAGTAATAGTCATAGTATAGAATGTGAGAAAAAAGTCACAAAGCGTCATAGTATAGTATGTCAAAGAAAAAGTCATAGTATAGTATGTCAACAAAAGTCACAAAAATGTCACAGTATAATATGTTGGAAAAAGTCATAGTATAGTATGTCAAAAAGAAGTCACAAAAAAGTTACAGAATATTATGTCGACAAAAGTCACAAAAAGTTACAGAATATTATGTCGACAAAAGTCACAAAAAAGTCAAAGTATATAGAATGTCAAGAAAAATCACAAAAACGTCATAGTATATAGTATGTTGGAAAAACGTCATAGTATAGTATGTCGAAATACAGTCATGGTATAGTCTGCATAAAAAAGTCATGGTATAGAATGTTGAAAAAAGTCATAGTATAGTATGTCGAAAACAATGTATGGTATAGTCTGTCAAATAAATGTCACAAAAACCTCCTAACACAGAATATCAAAATAGTAACAAAACATCATAGTATAGAATGTCAGAAAAAAAGTCACAAAACGTAATAGTATAGTATGTCGAAAACAAATGTATGGTATAGTCTGTCAAAATGTTTTTACAAAAACCTCATAACACAGAATGTCAAAAAACTCACAGAAAAATATGTCGATAAAAGTCACAAAATTGTCATAGTATAGTGTGTTGAATAATTTAAAAGTATTGATTCAGTATGTTCAAAAAAACTAATAAAAAGTCATATTATAGTATTTAGAAAAAGGTCATAGTCTAGTATGTTGAAAAAAGTAATAAAAGGTCATAGTATAGTATGTCAAACAAAAGTAAAAAAAAGTCATAATAGAAGTCGAATAAACGTCATAGTACAGTATGTATATAAAAGTCACAAATAGGTCATAGTATAGCATTTAGAAAATAAAATAGACACAGTAACATTTAGACTGAACTTTATTCTCATTGCACAGATTACAGGTAATGTGTCAAATTAGTTCAGCATCTAACCAGAAGTTCATGAAGCAGTACAGCGTATTTACATACAAAATTATCAATAAACAGTATGGGGTATGAATACACTCGATATATACAATGTCAGCTGTATGAATGGTAGTAGTTAGTTCAAATCTGATAATATAGTACCACCAAAATGTTTTAAAAGAAAGTCATAGCTTAGTACAACAAAAAGTCATAGTATTGTAAGTTGAAAAAAGTCATAGTATAGTAAGTCAAAAAAAGTCACAAAAAAGTCATAGTATAGTATGTTGAAAAAAAGTCACATGTTGAAAAAAGTCATAGTATGTTGAAAAAAGTCACAAAAAAGTCACATGTTGAAAAAAGTCATAGTATAGTATGTTGAAAAAAGTTATAGTATAGTAAGTCGAAAAAAGTCACAAAAAAGTCATAGTATAGTATGTTGAAAAAAGTCATAGAATGGCAGGTTGTAAAAAAGTAATAGTATAGTATGTCGAAAAAAGTCATATGGCAGAATGCTGAAAAAGTGATAGTATAGTACATCGAAAAAAGAAATAAAATAGTATGTCAAAAAGTCACAAAAAAGCCATAGTTCATAAAAAGTCATAGTATAGTATTTCGAAAAATGTGATAATATAGTATCACAAAAATGTTAAAAAAAAGTCATAGCATAGTACAACAAAAAGTCATAGTATAGTATGTTGAAAAAGTCACAAAAAAGTCATAGTATAGTATGTTGTAAAAAGGTCATAGTATAGTATGTTCAAAAAAGTCATAGTATAGTAAGTCGGAAAAAAGTCATAGTATAGTATGTTCAAAAAAGTCACAAAAAAGTCATAGTATAGTATGTTGTAAAAAGGTCATAGTATAGTATGTTCAAAAAAGTCATAGTATAGTATGTTGTAAAAAGGTCATAGTATAGTATGTTCAAAAAAGTCATAGTATAGTAAGTCGAAAAAAGTCACAAAAAAATCATAGAATAGCATGTTGTAAAAAAGTAATAGTATAGTATGTTGAAAAAAGTCACAAAAACGTCATAGTATAGTATGTCGAAATAAAGTCATGGTATAGTCTGCCAAAAAAAGTCATAGTATTAGTATGTTGAAAAAAGTCATAGTATAGTAAGTCAAAAAAAGTCACAGTATAGTAATTTGAAAAAAGTCACAAAAACGTCATAGTACAGTATGTCGAAATAAAGTCATGGTATAGTCTGCCAAAAAAAGTCATAGTATTAGTATTTTGAAAAAAGTCATAGAATAGCATGTTGTAGTAATATTATAGTATGTCGAAAACAAATGTATGGTATAGTCTGTCAAAAAAATGTTAGAAAAACCTCATAACACAGAATGTCAAAAACACTCACAGAAAAATATGTCGATAAAAGTCACAAAAATCATAGTATCAAATGTTGAAAAAAGTCACAAAATTGTCATAGTGTGTTGAATAATTTAAAAGTATGAATTCAGTATGTTCAAAAAACTAATAAAAAGTCATATTAGAGTATTTAGAAAAAGGTCATAGTCTAGTATGTTGAAAAATGTAATAAAAGGTCATAGTCTAGTATGTTGAAAAATGTAATAAAAGGTCATAGTATAGTATGTAAGAAAGTAATGTAATAGAATTTGAATAAACGTCATACTATAGTATGCATATAAAAGTCACAAATAGGTCATAGTTTAGCATATAAAAAAAGAAAATAGACAGTAACATTTAGTCTCAACTTTATTCTCATTGCACAGATTACAGGTAATGTGTCAATTCAGTTCAGCATCTAACCAGAAGTTCATAAAGCAGTACAGAGTATTTACATACAAAATTATGAATAAACAGTATGGGGTATGAATACACTCGATATATACAATGTCAGCTGTATGAATGGTATTAACAGTGTATGAATGCTGTCACATAAGTGCAGAGATCAGCAAGTTGAAGGGAACTAAGCTAGTCCTGAGCCAGCTCATCCTGGAAGGGAGAGTCTTGTAGCACCTGAGAAGTCCAATATTATAGTTCTAGAAAATATTACAGTATGTTGAAAACATCAGAAAAATGTTATAGTGTAGTATGTTGAAAAAAAGTAATTGTGTTGCATGTCAAAAGAAGTCACAAAAACATCACAGAATAATGCTGAAGAAAAGTCATAGTGTATGTCAAAAAAAGTCATAGTATAGTGTATGTCAAAAAAAGTCATAGTATAGTGTATGTCAAAAAAAGTCATAGTACAGTATGTCAAAAACAAATTCATGGTATAGTCTGTCAAATAATGTCATAGTATAGTATGTCGACAAAAGTCACAAGAACCTCATAATACAGTATGTTGAAAATTTCATAAAAATCCATAGTATAGAATGTTGAAAAAAGTCATGGTATAGTATGTTGTAAAGAAGTCATAGTATAGTATGTTGAAAAAATGTCACAAAAATGTCACAGAATAGCATGTCGAAAAAAGTCACAAAAACATCATAATACAGTATGTTGAATAATTTAAAAGTATTAATTCAGTATGTTCAAAAAACTAATAAAAAGTCATATTATAGTATTTAGAAAAAGGTCATAGTATAGTATGTTGAAAATAGTAATAAAAGGTCATAGTATAGTATGTCAAACAAAAGTAAAAAAAAAGTCATATAATAGAATTCGAATAAACGTCATAGTACAGTATGTATATAAAAGTCACAAATAGGTCATAGTATAGCATATAGAAAATAAAATAGACACAGTAACATTTAGACTGAACTTTATTCTCATTGCACAGATTACAGGTAATGTGTCAATTCAGTTCAGCATCTAACCAGAAGTTCATAAAGCAGTACAGCATATTTACATACAAAATTATGAATAAACAGTATGGGGTATGAATACACTCGATAAATACAATGTCAGCTGTATGAATGGTATTAACAGTGTATGAATGCTGTCACATAAGTGCAGAGATCAGCAAGTTGAAGGGAACTAAGCTAGTCCTGAGCCAGCTCATCCTGGAAGGGAGAGTCTTGTAGCACCTGAGAAGTCCAATATTATAGTTCTAGTAAATATTACAGTATGTTGAAAACATCAGAAAAATGTCATAGTGTAGTATGTTGGAAAAAAGTTACAAAATGTCATAGTATAGTATTTTGAAAAAAAGTAATTGTGTTGCATGTCAAAAGAAGTCACAAAAACATCACAGAATAATATGCTGAAGAAAAGTCATAGTATAGTGTATGTCAAATAAAGTCATAGTATAGTGTTTGTCAAAAGAGTCATAGTATAGTACAGTGGTGTGAAAAAGTGTTTGCCCCCTTCCTCATTTCCTGTTCCTTTGCATGTTTGTCACACTTAAGTGTTTCGGAACATCAAACCAATTTAAACAATAGTCAAGGACAACACAAGTAAACACAAAATGCAATTTGTAAATGAAGGTGTTTATTATTAAAGGTGAAAAAAAAATCCAAACCATCATGGCCCTGTGTGAAAAAGTGATTGCCCCCTAAACCTAATAACTGGTTGGGCCACCCTTAGCAGCAACAACTGCAACCAAGCGTTTGCGATAATGTGCAATGAGGCTTTTACAGCGTCCTGGAGGAATTTTGGCCCACTCATCTTTGCAGAATTGTCCTAATTCAGTTACATTAGAGGGTTTTCGAGCATGAACGGCCTTTTTAAGGTCATACCACAACATCTCAATAGGATTCAGGTCAGGACTTTGGCTAGGCCACTCCAAAGTCTTCATTTTGTTTTTCTTCAGCCATTCGGTGGTGGACTTGCTGGTGTGTTTAGGATCATTGTCCTGCTGCAGAACCCAAGTTCGTTTCAGCTTGAGTACACGAACAGATGGTCGGACATTCTCCTTCAGGATCTCTTGGTAGACAGCAGAATTCATAGTTCCTTTTATCACAGCAAGTCTTCCAGGTCCTGAAGCAGCAAAACAGCCCCAGACCATCACACTACCACCACCATATTTTACTGTTGGTATAATGTTCTTTTTATGAAATGCAGTGTTCCTTCTACGCCAGATATACTTGGACACACACCTTCCAAAGAGTTCCACTTTTGTCTCATCGGTCCACAGAATGTTGTCCCAAAAGTCTTGGGGATCATCAAGATGTGTTGTGGAGAAATTGAGACGAGCTTTGATGTTCTTTTTGCTCAGCAGTGGTTTTCTCCTTGGAACTCTGCCATGCAGGCCATTTTTGCCCAGTCTTTTCCTGATGGTGGAGGCATGAACGCTGACCTTAACTGAGAAAAGTGAGGCCTGCAGTTCTTTGGACGTTGTTGTGGTGTCTTTTGTGACCTCTTGGATGAGTCGTCGCTGCGCTCTTGGGGTAATTTTGGGCGGCCGGCCAGTCCTGGGAAGGTTCACCACTGTTCCATGTCTTCGCCATTTGTGGATAATGGCTCTCACTGTGGTTTGCTGGATTCCCAAAGCTTTGGAAATGGCTTTATAACCCTTTCCAGACTGATAGATCTCAATTACTTTCTTTCTCAATTGTTCCTGAATTTCTTTGGGTCTCGGCATGATGTGTAGCTTTTAAGGATCTTCTGGTGGACCTTACTGTGTCAAGCAGCTCCTATTTAAGTGATGCCTTGATTGTGAACAGGTGTGGCAATAATCAGGCCTGGGTGTGGCTAGAGAAATTGAACTCAGGTGTGGACAACCACAGTTATAGTATGTTTTAACAAGGGGGGCAATCACTTTTTCACACAGGGCCATGATGGTTTGGATTTTTTTTCACCTTTAATAATAAACACCTTCATTTACAAATTGCATTTTGTGTTTACTTGTGTTGTCCTTGACTATTGTTTAAATTGGTTTGATGTTCCGAAACACTTAAGTGTGACAAACATGCAAAGGAACAGGAAATGAGGAAGGGGGCAAACACTTTTTCACACCACTGTATGTAAAAACAATTCATGGTATAGTCTGTCAAAAACCGTCATAGTATAGTATGTCAAAAAAAGTCATAGCATAGTGTATGTCAAAAAAAGTCATAGTACAGTACGTCAAAAACAAATTCATGGTTTAGTCTGTCAAATAATGTCATAGTATAGTATGTCAACAAAAGTCACAAAAAACTCATAAAAATTCATAGTATAGTATGTTGAAAAAAGTCATAGTATAGTAAGTCGAAAAAAGTGACAAAAAAGTCAAAGAATAGCATGTTGTAAAAAAGTAATAGTATAGTATGTTGAAAAAAGTCACAAAAACGTCATAGTATAGTATGTTGAAAAAAGTCATATTCATAAAAAGTCATAGTATAGTATGTCAAAAAATGTGATATAGTATCACCAAAATGTTTTAAAAAAAAGTCATAGCTTAGTACAACAAAAAGTCATAGTATAGTATGTTGAAAAAAGTCATAGTATTAGTATGTTAAAAAAAGTCATAGTATAGTAAGTCAAAAAAAAGCCACAACAAAGTCATAGTGTAGTATGTTGAAAAAAGTCATAGAATAGCATGTTGAAAAAAAGTAATGTTATAGTATGTCGAAAAATAGTCATGGTAAAGTATGTTGAAAAAAGTCATATGGTAGAATGCTAAAAAAGTGACAGTATAGTACATCAAAAAAAGTAATAAAATAGTATGTCAAAAAGTGACAAAAAAGTCATAGTTCATTAAAAGTCATAGTATAGTATGTCAACAAATGTGATATCACCAAAAATGTTTAAAAAAAAGTCATAGCATAGTACAACAAAAAGTCATAGAATAGTAAATAAAAGTCATATAGCCATATTATAGTATGTCAAAAAAAATCATAATTTACTGTATGTCAACAAAAAGTCATAGTAAAGCATATCAGAAAAAAAATAGACAGTAACATTTAGTCATATAATAGAAGTCGAACAAAAGTCATAGTAAAGTATGTCAAAAAAAGTCACAAATAGGTCACAGCATAGCATATCAAAAAAAGAAAGACAGTAACATTTAGACTCAACTTTATTCTCATTGCACAGATTACAGGAATTTAGACAACGCAATTCAGTTCAGCATCTAACCAGAAGTCATAAATTGAACAGGTAAACAAGGTGTAGCGTGTCACATGGATTTCAAAATTTAGAATTTCACAGGTCCTAATGGTTCATCTGAGCGATGAGCCCCTCCAGCTCTGGACGGCCCTTGAATCGAGCCTGGAAATCAGCCTCGGTGTGCTGAGAAAGAACAAGGGAGGGGAGAGGTAGAGAGATTGTTACTTATGTGTTAAAATACAGAGGTTGCTTGTGGTCAAGTGGAATTTTGCTGACCACTAAAGGGCTTGCATAATCAATAGGTTAAAGGTTATAGGTTTAATTTGGGTTCTTATTCATATGCTGTACACTATATGGCTAAAAGTATGTAGACACACCTGACTTTGCATACTTTGGGTTTGTTTTTCCATGGTTTGTGCTCAGCCTCTTAATTCCCATTAAAGAATAGGTTTTTTTCAAGTCTATCTTTAAACAATAGTGAGGTGGCCGTATGAACATGAAACAGGTTTGTGAGTGTTGAAGTAATTCCTTCTGTGCGATGTAAAAACACAACATATGGGTGTAATGTCTTGGATGTCCACATACATTTGGCCAGTTAGTGTTATGTAACTGACTGACCAACTACCTAAGTTAACCTGAACCTAAATTCCAACGCAGGTTAAAAGGAAAAACTACATCAAGGGATGTCCAAAACTATTTACATCCGTCTGATTTTCCACATCTTTTCCAGGACCGTGCTTCAGTGTAATGTGCCAGAGCTAACTCACCTGCTCCATAGAGAGCTCAACTCCCTCTGGTTGATTCTTCAAAAGAATGTCCATGAAAACCGGACACACTGCCGTGTCCAGACAGCTCAACTAGATAAACGGATAAATAAAACGCTTCAGCGGTCAGGTGTTAAGACAAAGCATGCAGCAACCGACCCAGACGGAAACATTTACCTGGACGACTCGCTCGTGAGTCTTCAGGATGGCGTCAACATACATCTTGGTGCCTTGCTCTTGCATTAGCATGACCTCTGTGCTCTTGGTTGGTAAAGCATAGCTGCAGGTGAAAAAACACAAGAATTTAAAGGTTTTGGATTTCCATTTGTATATTGAAGTATTGTACAATGATATGCATCTATGGACTTTTTCTATAAAAATTGTAAACGTGCCATTCTTGTTAACAACCAGAAAAGCTCATTGATCCTAATTCATATATTATATTACATATTTAGTACCTTGCTGTTTGCCTGCATGAGTTTCTTCTGAAAACCGAATTGTCCTAAATAAAGTGAATACAAGTGATTGACATTGTTGAGTTTCTTGATTCTTTTATAGAGTTACAATCAGACGTACCAGTCTATAGTTAGTTTGTTTGTTGGTTGGAAATACAGTCACTGCTATTTTGTTGTAATAAATATACAAAAAAGTACTTCAATGCAGTTTCAAATCAAATAAATTGCTCCAGGCCTTTTTCTGCTTTTTGGAACCAAAACGCTGCCCGCTTCTTCTTTTTTTTACTACAAATGCGCCCTAGTCAACATTTTCTTGGCAAAAAAAGATGCCAAGCGTGAACATTATGGATTCTAAATATCCTCACCTTTCTGCCACTTTGATGCCGATGCGGTTGCAGAGGTTGTGGATGTACTGGGAGTAATGCTCCACCACCGTCATGTCGTAACCCGACACTTTCACATTCAGAGTCCCATATGCTGTATCCGTCTCAGCCATGATCTCTTTCATCTGGTGTTTGTCTTTCTTTTTCCTTGGCTAAAAACAACAAACAAAACTTGACCCGACAACAGACATATACAGTGTTCATTTTATATCATTTTATATCCCTCTGTCCAGATTAGACATAGTGTAAGGCTGACAAAGTTTGTAGGAATAAATTAAATACTTGAATGACCTGTTCAAATTCAAAATTGACAGTCCATGTAAGTGCAACAGACCATTTGAAGTAGTTTGCCTTGTGGTCCAGTAGAGGGTGCTAATCTCACTATGTCCTATTAGTCTACCAGTAAACTGAGCTGATACATACATTTGCTAACTGGGCTTTAATTATTTAATTTAAACAAATTGCATTTCCGGCACCTGTAGCCTATTAAAAAGTCAGTGTTTGTCGATTTTTATGATGACGTAGCATTCATCATCAGCAAGGAATGAAATGAGACAATCCAATTATTCCATTCATGTGTCCTCGCATAAGACATTTCTAAAATAGCCCAAAACGAAACCCTTTATATACACTTGTTTGTAACAAACATCTAATAATTAACCAAATTAATGTAGTCTCAAATATTAAAAGTGGGAGTTTTGAGTTGGTATTTGTTAAGATATTATTTTTTTTTAATCAATGGTTTTATTTTTATGACACGTTTTGTCCATGTTTGTGTCAGTATTGGTTGATTCGGATGTGAACACAACGCTAGATGTGTTGTACATGCACTGTAATTTCCGTGTTGCCATGGGTGAATACATTTGATTGATGCTTGAATGTTGACTTCTTAAATGTGGTCTTCAAAAAAAGGCAAACAGCTATTAGAAGTTATCTTATTACAGCCTTACATGGGATGTCTGGCCTTTTGGTGGACGGATTCTCTCGAAAGATTATTTTAAGTCTTACCGCTTCTTTAGGTAAAAGATGT
This sequence comes from Percina caprodes, assembly GCA_013375575.1. Lineage (NCBI taxonomy): Eukaryota > Metazoa > Chordata > Actinopteri > Perciformes > Percidae > Percina > Percina caprodes. The sequence continues at coordinate 1,781,799 of JABXJD010000028.1, read as the reverse complement.
CTCCACCTCCCAATTCCGTGGGTTGGCATGCCTTTGTATTGTCTTTCGCTTACAGAAGCTGGGGAAGAAGAGAAAAAATGTCCATTAAAATACATATAGTTTATACACATACTACACCCAACATCATTGGTACGTGCAAGATAAATATAACAGGCGTGAGTTGATTTAACAGCAATAATACACAAATACAGTATTTTATATAGGGCCGCTCAATTATGGAAAATATCCCAATTATTTTTTGGTTGATTTTAAAATCAAGATTTTTTAACACAATTAGTCTTGGAAAAAGGAAAATTTACTTTTGGAAAAGATGTTGCACATATTAAACCTAAAAAAGTAGTGAATCAGTTAAACAAAGCAGTTTTTTTGAAGATTTTCTTTCAAAAAGTGTGAAAGAAATACCCAAGTTGCGATATAGTCTTTCACTTATGCCAACATAAAGTATGACAATTAAAAAAAGCAATGCAAAGACTTTTCCTAGCACAAGACAAAATAAGAGTTTACTTGCAAAATGTAATGTGGTTAAAAATTACTGGTTTTCTCGATTACTCTGTCTTTGTGCTCATTAATAGAAGCCAAAATCATAATCACGATTGAAATTTCGATTAATTGCGCCGCCCTAATTTTACATGTAAAGGATAAGTGTTTAATTTATAGCAGTCTTTAAATACTTACCCCAAACAGGATGTTGGATAGATGGTGTGGCCCTGTTAACAACAACAGTACAAGTTGTAGTCAGAAACAGTATTAGAAAGAGAGCATTCACATCACCAAGGTCACTTTAGGACCATTTTGGAAAAAATAAATATTATAATATTATAACATTTTTCACTATTTACAAGTTGAAATATTAGGAAACAACTGCTGTTTGTAAACCTACAATTTCCGGCGTAGTATTTCGGTCATCTTTTTTTTATATTATTTTTCCACCTCTCATATTGGTAATTTAACCGCCAATAAAGTTAAGATAATTAACTTTTTGACTTGTTTTCAACCGGTCAAATCAGCTGACCACACTTTTCTTGCAGTGTGGAAATCACAGCAGTTATTTTGTTGCATAACTAACAGATTTTCTTTCCAAAAGTGTGAAAAAAATACCCAAGTTGTAAAATCTTTAAAGTTTAAAAAGTATACACTTTTTAAGCTGAGGTTCTATGGTTGTTGTTATTATGAAGGACTACAATGATCATATCTTTGCGATATAGTCTTTCACTTATGCCAACATGAGGTATGACAATTAAAAAAAGCTATGCAAAAGACTTACCGGCATAATGTAAGCGTGTGATTTAACACACATGCCTGTTGTGTGACAGACATCTGCAACTGAACAAAACAGAATAACATCAGTTTAACAGAATCACGATGGCAATAATAATTAAATAATAATTATTACCATCACAGACCACATTGTGAGAAGTTTTACTTACAATTAGGCTAGTAGCTACTACCTCACCTCCAGCCTCACACAGAAGGGAAACTAAGCCTATATATATATATATATATATATATATATATATATATATATATATATATATATATATATATATATATATATATATATACACACACATTCATTTTTGTTACTGATCATGTCTCCACTGATAGATGAATTTTTCAAAACTGGTACCAGCTTTCCAGTAAAATGACTAACGTTAGCTGCTTCTCTGTGTTTTATATCATTTATGTATTAACTGTCGTCGTAGTTTTGTGGATGTTGCTTGTACATATGAGTGATTTCTAGACATCGACGTTATTCGGTGTTTGGCGGAACTTGTGATGAGCATGATTAATCGAATCGGCGCAATCTGACCTCTGTGGAGAAACTAGACATTAAGCGGATAGCAACAACAAAAAAACACACGTTACCTTTCGAAAGACAGCATTCATAGTTCAACCTTTTTTCTGTGTTTAACGGAAACCACGCTGGGTGTTGCGATGTAATTCCGCGAGTTAGCTTACATGTAACTATAATTATAAATATAAATATATGATATAAACGCTACTAGTACCGGAAGTCCTCACAGGAAACTATTCCGCTCTATTTTGCATCCGTGGTTTGAATGCTCCAGAACAAACGTTCCGGGGCGGGAATCACGTTCGGTCTTTCTCCCCGTTTCTATTAAATACGTTATGTATATAATTTGTGTTATGTATTCATCTGTGGGCTAAAATCTAGTGAATGTTTGATAACGAACTGGTGCAATTAATTCCATTAAATGAAGCTGCTGGTTGCCCAGTGATAAAAAATGAAAAATCCCTTTTAAAACCCATCTTTTACATATTAAGACATGGATGTATTTGTCTCACTATGTGTTTCATCTTATCTTATTTAATTTTGTATTTTTTTACTTCTGTCTTTAATTTTTTGTTTATTAATCATTGCCCATCTCTGATTTCCTTTCAGCAACTTTAAAGAGGAAAAAGCAATTCAGTCTGATTATTTTGGGTGGTTAACATATTTAAATCAAGTATCTTTTTTTGCCCTTCTCCTACCCTTCTGTAGACCCAATCAAACTAAAGTTAAAATCATCTATTTGTCATATTTTCAAAAGGACAGCCAGGCATCCGCACATTTTAACATACTTTATTATTATGTATTCATATTTCAGTTTGGCCCCTCACAAAATCACCCGTATCAAAATAATAATCAACTTTTAACATTCAAATAGTTCAGGCCTAACTTAGCATTTTCTGTAGTAAAGTGCAAAATCCATTGTCGCCTGAAACTGATATTTTTGAGAATGTATACACTGTGCATAGGAACATTTTTTTTTTAAACAATGCATTAACTGCTTTTAAAGCACAAATATGAAAAGCAAAGTCATCCTAATGTCTATATAGACTTAACATTGCAATTTTTCTAATGTCATGCCAAGCAAACAAAACCTTTTAAAGTACACACTCACTCACACTCTCTCTCTTTGGCTTGCAAAACTGAAGCAGGATGAAATAAACAAATCAATACAATCCATTAACACAGGACTCATTCAAGTAAATTGTTAGTTGTGTGTTTAGTCTCCTTCAGGTAAAATCTCTTTACATGGACACCGATCAAAAGGCTTTCTATGGTGATGGAAAACTGGGAAACTCAAGGAATTCAAACATTTTTTTACCTATGCTTGAAATTTAAGAGCTTATTTCAGAGGTTTATAGAAACTGTTATTTAAAAAAAAAAAAAAAAAAAGTTCTCAAAACAAATTAGATCAAATCAACTCAATTCTGTTTAGGCAAATTACTCAAATTTTAAGATTCTAAATCGCAACATGCAGAGATTTTACTAAATTCCAATTGAGGTGTTTTGAGTCCTTCCAGCCACATTTAATCAATATACATTCACGTGTGTTTATGCATACAGCAATCATTTTCTACTATTAAGCACCTTAAGTTTAACACAGGTTTAGCATGAGATTCTCAGTGCACAGTTTCCTTTAATTCCAGCTGAATCGAAGCTCTGATATCATTCAGTGTGTCATCTCAGAGTATTGTACCAGGGTTTGAGGCAAAATGTGATAACTGCTTGAGTCCTCAACTGTACATGGCACTCGCAGTTAACAATCAAATCCAAAGTGCTTTAATAGGTGTAAAAATATAAGTATCCAAATCCTGTCCTTAAAATCATCACTCTGCCTAGTCCTCCTCTTCTTCGTTCTCGTCCTCTTCATCATCTTCCTCTTCATCTTCCTCTTCACCCTCTTCCTCCTCCTCTTCCTCCTCCCCTGGGCTGTAAAGATCGTCAGCCAGCCCAGTCTGGTCATTTCCTTCCTCGTCATCGTCTTCCTCATCATCCTCTTCCTCCCCCTCGCTCCTCATTTCCTCGCTGCTGTCGTCGTCGTCGTCTTCATCCTCCACAGCCTCTTCCTCATTCTCCTCCTGGTCCTCCTCCTCATGATCCGACAGGTGACCTGATGGGTGGTGAAGATTCAAAAAATATAATTAGAGAGGTGTTGATGGAGTTTCTATAATTTCTTTCCAACCCATTTTATGAGGCAGGCTAAAACACCCCTCTGTATAATATAATAACGTTAAACAGCACCACAAACTGCAGCCTCCAAAATTACTATAAAATTAAATCATGAAGGGAGCATCTTTTGCAGGACTGTTGTATTAGACTGCTTTGATATTAGCCATTAGGTGTACTTAAGTCCAGCAGGGCTGATGTAACAAAGAGCACTGTACTTTGTCATAGCCAACAGCATTAACAAAGGACAACGTGACATTTAATGAATGAAAATTCCTTACACAGGGAATTAATGGCAGCAACAATGTGACACGGTAATTCCTCATCAAGGAATTTTCTCATTTCGTCCTCCATCATCACTCCAAGAACCTCCGTCTCCATGTCGACGTATTCTGGGTAGTACATGTCTTTTCTTAGCTGCTTACGGCACCTAAAGGAAAACAACAATTAATCTGCAACTATTTGTTAAGTTTAAGACATATATTTTAAAGCAAAACTGCCAACCATATGCCAGATAAAGCTTCTCATATGTCAGGATTTGATTTTTATAGTCGGACAAAAAGTATGATACTACAAAAGTATGATACATATCTTGGTGTGATTATAAGTGAATGGTGGTTCTAGTTTTTAGTGTTAATGGGCACAATCAAGAAAACAACCTGCAAATTATTCAATAATAGTTGCAGGCATCAATGAAAATAAAAGCAGTACTTACTGTTTTCCTGTTGTCTTGTGTGCCTGAAAACGGGACAAAAACAGATGTTTGGACACAAATTATAGACAGTAGATTTCCATAAAAATGGAGGTGTCTAGTGGAGGTAACTTATCTGTGCAGCTCGTGGCAAAGGGGCAAAAGCTTTGGGAATATATTACAAAAGGTCAACTTCAAATTAGATTTGTTTTGTAATGTACTAATGTATTAGAAAGAATGTAGCTGCCATAGTTTTTGTCACTGTTTGTTCTGAAGACATTTCTCCTAAATTACAAAAAAAACTCTTTTTTAAATATCTAAGAATGTAGCTCAGTTGATTCACACAAAGGACATGCATGGTCTACCTTATTAACTACAAATCACAAGCAACTTTTTTAACCAACATTTTTTAAAGGTCCGATGACATTGTGCTCTTAGTGGTCCCCTAATACCATATCTGAAGTCTTTAACAAAATTACAAAACCTTGCCCCTTATGACGTCATAAGAGGTTAAGATTCCAGAACGGCCCATCTGAGCTTTCATTTTCTCAAAGGCAGAGCAGGATACCTAGTGTCTGTTTACATCTATCGCCACTGGGGGACCATAGGCAGGCTGGGGGAACTCATTAATGTTAAAAAACACCTCATAAAGTGATATTTTCATGCAATAGGACCTTTAAGCTATGATTCCTTTGTAAAAAGGTTTGTAGTAATGTAAAAAGTATGTGATTGGTGCTCCATGGGTCAGAAGTGTGGAGCGAGGCGTCTCACCTCGATAAAGCGGAAAGGGTCGCTTTCCTGCATGAGGCTTTCGATGCCACAGCGGACCTCCTGGAGACGGACCTGGTCCTGGCTGATCTTAAAGATGTTCTTCTGAATTGCCGGCCCATTGGTATCAGAATGAGTGCGTGCGCATTCCCGCAATCTGCTGATGAATCGGAGTATTTTGGCCTTCATCTCTTCCCCCAGCCTGGTCAAGCACTGCTCAGAGTCGTCCATAAACTTCTAGATAGGGGAAGTGACGAGGAGGAGGAAAAGAGCACACAGGATGTCTCATACAGGAACTTCAAAGAAATCAAGTAATCTTTTATCATTGACCTAATTTAAATAAACAAGTTTTATGACTTTTATGGTAAGTGAACCTGAAATGTACAAGTTTCATTTTCAGAATGTATTTTCTGTAGTATGAGGAAAACATACATGATATAGACTTGCTTTGTTAAGTCAGGTAATGGTTGTTTCTTCTTTGGAATAAAAACTAACCATGATGAACGTAAGTGTCCACTTTATATAGTTCTATTTCAATTAAGTCTGTTGTCTGGTGCAAAACTGGTCCCAAGGCTTTTGTTGCAAACAAAGATCTGAGTATTGATCTTTCCAGTTTTTACTGCAAAGCAAACTTGACTGTATCTCGAGCACATTAAAAGGAAACTTAGTTACACATTACAAAAACTGACTTAAATAAAATTCTTAAGACTTAAATATAAACTAGCACTAAAAGCAAACAGCTACTGTACTCAATGTATCTTAATGTTGCTGTCCATGGTGCTGAAAAGGATGAATCAACTACTTTTCATGCTGCATTTATATTACAAAATTTGATTAATTGCTTTAATGTTATAGTTAACTCGCAATTAATTGCACATTTTTATCCATTCTAAATGTCCCTTGATTTCTTTTTGTCCCATTATTTCTGTGATGTGTGCGCAACCAAGGTCTGGAAGCTGAAGCAGGAACGGTTGACAACAAGTTTAAATAACTCAAAACTTTGTTTTAAATATTTTAGAGTAGTAGCGTCAGTATGCATCATGGTTTGTGTAATTTGTTACAATACTGTCATTGACAGAAGAAGAAGATAGACAAACAGACCAACCCTTACAGCCCTAATAGAAATGGTCAAATATTCACCTGTTTTAAAATTTGTTAGCACTCTTGAAATATAAATGTGTGCCTTCTTACCTTATTTTGTCTCTCTTTCTCTCTCTGCTCCTGGAGTTTTTTCTCTGCCATGCTGTACTTCCTTTCAACCCTGTACAGCTGCTTATCCAGCGTGCCCTGGTGAACATGAGAAGGCATGTGATAATGATTTGAAAATTGTAAGTATTCGCAGAACAAATATGAGTGTAGGGGTTGAAAGTGGGATTAATTACTATTGTGCCATTGACAAAATCTTGTTTCAATGCTGCTTGTAATGGCTTTCAAAAGTCAGGTTTCAACTGATACAGAGACAGAAAGCTTTATTCATCCCCGTAGAGCAATTCAGCTTCTACAGTCCACCAAAACATTTATACACACATTCATACTGCTAGTCATCAATGATAGATATATTAACATAATATAATAAGTCAGGCTGAAAAGGACATTGATGACGTACAGTGTTGAGAAGGATACTTTCCAACATATTCCGTTACAGAATACATGCCCAAAATTGTGAATACTTGGATTACTTCCACGCTGAATTGAATTTTGAAGGAATGTGGCCATCAAATCCTGCTTACTCTGGTAAAAGCTTCCACAGAAGCGTTACTAACAAGTACCTGAACAAGCAGCTAGATTTTTTTTATTTGTAGTCCCAAACTGCATACTACAAAAATTTAACCTACATCTATTAATACTTGCTGCTTCCGACTCCATTGTGACTGATCAAGGAAAAAGCAAATTTTTTTGTTTTTATATCGGGGCTTCTGTGAAATGCATGGAGTTTCCTCAATTTATTCAGAGAGTGAATACATTTATTCAAATGTACTTACATGTACTTGCATTCAAATGTACGTACATGTATTCCGTTACTCCCCAATACTGATGTCTAATGTATAGAATATTTTGAAATAATAGGTTTCTGGACTGAATATCTAAAACAATGAACTGGAAGCCCTTTCAACTTCACACTCTGTTCAGGAGAATGGAACCACAGGAAGTGGATTTAACTCCCCTATAGAAAGACCAAAAAGTCATGTGACTTTTTCCTTTTATTCACACACAGCCATACACACACTCCCAACAACAACTCATTCATTAGGATTCCAGACTCATCACAAGACTTTGTGTGAGCCTAACAATCAGAAGGTGGTACAGTGTTTCCTTTAGGATTTGTTTTTTTTTTCCCCCTCCTTTTTTAAGCAGTGGGGGCAGGCCGCCATGGCACAATCAAAAGAGGAAACACTGTGGTAAAACTGAATGGAGTAGGGTATACAGAGAGACAGAGATCAGATTAATTTCAACATAATGCAGATATTCTAACCACAAATATGACTACATGGGATGTTAAGCCCCTGACACACCAACCAGGTGGCTGACCATCGGCAGAAAAGGGAGGTGGACTGATCAGTCCCACCAAATTGGTCAAAAAAGTGCCTCGGAACACACCAAAGCGACGAGACGTAATACGTCTCCATAACAGCAGGCGGCACTAATCTGTGTTGTTGCCCAAAAATGAAAACCTGCAACTGACTGGACAAACACGTCACAGGGGTCTGGTTTCTCTGGAAATTCAAAGCCAGACTGTCATGGCGGCTTGTTCAGAATACAAGCTCATATTTTCCTACATTTTATTTACCGAAACGTGTTTCTGAAAACAGCTTAAGTGAGAAATAGGCCATTTAGTTGCTGAATCTGTCTTCATTTCAGATCGAAAAAGGTCAGTTTAAAATATTTTGTCGGATTTCAAGAGACTCTAGTAGCGCCCATCCCGCTCCTCATTTCCGGTTTTGCACTCCACCAATCAGATTGGTCATTTGATTTCGACTGCCGGTGGTGCCTGCCTTCAGACTGAGCATGTCAGGTGAAGGCCGACAACCCCTCCGGACGGACGGCAGCACGGAACACACCGAACAGACTTGATTCACCGACCTCACCAGACTGTCCGACAGCCAGTTATTGGGTTAGTGTGTCACACCATTAGCTCTAGCTTTCTGAGCAATTCTAAAACCTTTAAAGATGCAAGTTTCCTGTTTTATTTGCCATAATATTAATTATACACTTTTCTAACGTGTGTAGAAAGCATTTTTAATATTAAAAAAAAGGTGTACCTTCATATCTTTCATCGTGTTTTTTAGGGTCTTAATTGTGTGTCCCGAGTGTCCTCCTTCTATGGTGCAGGCGTTGCACACGCACATCTTGTCATCCATGCAGTAATATCTGGAGTTATATACCAAATAAAAAACAGAATTAAGATAAACCTGGTAAATGACAGATCTTGAAATACAGTGCACTTGCTTATGAAGTGCGCTCTAATGCAACCACTACTAAAAAAATATGGAGTGGAAAAAGTTTATTCTAGGTTAATGTGAAAAAATGTGTTATGTTTGGTTTTGTACAAGTTATTAAAACAGAATAAAAGTGTGCAAAATAATTAGTAGAGCAACCCTGGTATAAAAACAATCAAATCGGTGCAACCCTAGGTATTATCAAACATCAGCTGACTATTACTGTCAGAGAATACCGTTTCATTCAGACAGTTATTTTTTGGCCAAATAGGTGGATGATTGGTCACAGTAACACTAGATCAAAACTTTGTGGCATTGTGGGGAAAAAAATTAACAAATGTCCCTCCATGATGAAATACCCACCTTTACAAAATATAACCACAATACATGAGTACACATGCCTCTCACCTGTATATCTCATCATGATCTGGGCACTTCCTTTTCCAGAAGTCGTTCATCGGTTCTGTCAGTGGATGCTCACGGAACGCCGGCAGTTCAAGATGTGGCTTGACATGCTCCTGGCACATTGACACCTCACACTTCAGGCACGTCTTGACTGCAAACATTGACTCAGCAGCAGTGGCTTCCTGTTTGTAACCCTCTTCCTGTGAAACAGAAGCAGCAGAAGACCCTTCTCCAACAGCACTGATGCCTGATGCCTCTGCGGAAAGTGAGGGGCAGTAGTCACATGGAACAGCAAACAGACTCTTGGCTTGCTGCGCTGACAGAGAAGACAACAGCAATTCCCTGGATTTTAAAGCTGTAGCAGCTGCAGTTGTAGATCTGCATCGGTGACGGTAGTCGTCAGAAATATTGGCTAGTTTGAAGTTTTTCTGGAAGTTGATGCCACACCGGTGGCTTTCACGGCACTCTGGGCAGCGGAAGCGACCGCGATCTGCTTGCCGCTTTAGACGATCCAGGCAGGTCTTGCAGAAGTTGTGGCCGCAAGGAAGCAAGTGGGGGTCGCGGTACAAGTCCAGGCACACTGGGCAGGTGAGCTCCTCTTTCAAGACGCTGGAATGCTCTGACTGGGCTGTGGCCATTATGTCAGTATTCAAACTGTAAGGTCAGAGGGGTGAGTCAAGTGGAGGTGGTTAGAAAGATGAGAATGAAAAGAAGCAGAAAAAGTGGATGAGGTAGTGGTGGGGATTGGATAAGATGAGAAATAAAGAGATGAAGGTGGGTAGAAAAGGGAATGGGACATGAGAGTGAAAATTGGATAAATAGAGAGCAAAACAAGTGATGAGGGAAGGGAAGTTACATGTTGACTCAATTAACTGATTAGACATAACACTGCTTTCAATTAAGACATTTTCAAGCAAAAATGACAAAACCATGATAGCTGGTCCCAGTCTCTGAAACTTTGCTTTTCTCTGTCATGAGATAGTATACTGTGTATATATTTGGATTAATGGCTGGGAAAAAACAAGCAACTTAACCCTGGGAAAGTTTAAGTTATGTTTTATGCAAACCACTTTGAATTGCCATGTTGCTGAAATGTGCTATACAAATAAAGCTGCCTTCACCAAAATTGGGACTTTATATTGACTTTTTACAGACAAAATCATTTCAATCAAATAATCTCCACAACAGTCAATAATAAAAAGCAATCGGAGAGGCCTTTAGTAAACAACTTAACAGTTCCTTACTTCAAGCATTTTTGTGAAAACAAATTAAAACATATTTACCCACCCATCACATCTTTTTACCTGCATAATGTTTAATAAAATGATACAAATTAAAGTAGAACATATTGTAACTTTAGGTCTTGATAAAACCTACAAAAACAGGTCAGTTGGTGCCTGGTGTTCAGATAAACTTGTTGAACAGTCTGTTTAAAGGCTGTGACCTTAAGATAACGTGGAAAACTGCCAATCAGCTTGTAGTTGTGTATACGAGACAAAAAGTGGTTTTTCAGTTTGTCAGCTGTGGTTTCCAGCGCTCCGCCTGTCAGCTCAATACCAGGCCTGTGAGCTGCTCTGAAAACGGCTTTTATTTCGTACGTGCTCCGCACTCTAACGTTCTTCGGTTTAACGTTACCCCATGCAAGGAACCTTACAATTCATTTCTATTTCCCGTAAGGGCCTGGTTTACCCGGATTCCGCTTCAAACAACGTTAACGTTACTTGTAAAGCTAACGTATCTAGACATCAAAACTGTTTATTAAACATGATTTTCCTACTGCTAGCTACATTAACAGTAGTTTAAGGGGTCAACCAACAATTAGCTAACTACCTAACTCGCTTCCCTCTTAGATAACGTTGACGTTACACTAATCTCTTCCTTGCTTATAGCTGCTGTGTTGAGCTAAAGCAAACCACGTCAGACAATGCTAGCTAACGTTACTTACCTTGATAATGTGTTATGTCCTTATAGGTTATCTTGGTACAAAGCTGAAACACAGATGCCCATGTACAAGCTATCAAACGATGAAGCTAACGTCTCAAATCTCGAAGCCGCAGTCCACCTGTCTTGCAGTTGCTCACGTTAATAACATGTTAACATTACAACCCGTTGCTTTTTCTGTTCCCACAGTACGGGTTGTTTTAGGGAGTTCGAGGAAACATTCCAGTCACCGGGCATTTAGCTAGCTAGTTTCTCATCTGGAGTTTTCGGCATTTGACACAAAAGGACGAGTCGACACACCTGTGCGACAGACAGCTAGCTAGCTAGCTAGCTAACTGAGCAGGTTGATGCGGGGGTGAAATGCCTTCAGAGGCGCCTCGGAAATTCCGGTTTTACACTAGCTATATACACCATAAATGGAAGCAGTATCCATTACTTGCGGTGGCACTGAGGTGTAAAGCACAAACATATTGGATGAAACACATTAGTTTTCTATTTAGTTAATGTGCTATTAAAATGTTGTGTATTTGGTTTTGTTTGGTTTTCTAATATGTGAATGTGTTGTGATAAATGTTCTGTTTTACAATATTACTTAAAGGGGAACGCCACCTAAATTAAGAATTCCAAAATGTCATTTGATGGCATAAGAAAGTTTATTCAAAAGCCAGAAACCAGATAAATAGCCTAAATCTCAAATTGTTGATGTAATCTAGCATAAAATCTGGAGCTGCCCCTTAGACAATGAATGGGAAAATGATTTTGTGGACCCATAGAACTGTTTGTTTTCTTTTTTTACACCCAAATGACTTTTATTCTAAAAGTGTTCTCACAAATTACAGTGAACTTCTGTGGTTCAAAAACTTACATTGCAAGTTTAATTTTATTCCGACAACAACTGCATACATTATTTCAAATTACCTTTTTTACAACATGTTCCTTTTTGTCAAAATATTGATTTAAGTTTGTATACACATGCATATTAAAAGAAAAGGAATACAAGCAACAACTGATAAAATATAAAACTGTCAAAGTCTAATGCAAACCAATACAATGCATTTCAAGTTTGTATTGAAAAAGTATATTTAAAAAAGAACTAAAATCATGCTTTTCATGTTGTTTTTTCTTCATTAGACTGAATGTTAAATATGTTAATATGTTATATAAATATGTCAAATGTGTATTTTATATATTTTATTTTATACACCTGTTACGCCCCATCTTCCCTGTACCAAGTAGCCACAAAACTAGTTGTTTTAATGTCACAAACGTATTTATTTGACATTAAGTAGAACTCATGATTAAACAGATATATGTAACTTAAATAAGGCTTCAGGGTGGCCTACCACTAAAATAATAAACAAAACAACCCTGTCTAGAAAGTAAGATACTAACCTAAAGAACCAAAATATGGCCAAAAGAATGACAATGACTTACCTCCCTAACTAATTAAACAGGAGAAAAACTAAAACAACACACCTAGCGGTCCACCCTTACTATTTTTGCATGTGAAAAGATAAATACAGGACACATGCACACACACAGCAAAACACAGTAACAAGTATGACAGTGTTTGTAACAACACCCATATACAAAACCTTACATTTTTCATGATTCAATGGGTCTTTCTGTCCCAAAGGAATTATTTTTAGCTGGCAGGGTAGCTCTATGATAATGATGATCTGTCTGTCAGTCTACTGCTTTAAGTAACTATTGAATGGGTTGCCATAACATTTTGTACAGACATTTCTTTTGTAATAATATTTAATTTTTTGCCAAGTTCATTTACACATACAAGGCATGTATTCTCTGCATTTAAGCCATCCTAAATCATTAGGAGCTGTTAGCAAGGTAAGGACATCCCACTTTGAAGACAACAGGACCCCGAATTGTGAAGCCAAGATAGAAAAGCATTGGGCTCAACAATGGAGCTTCAGGTTGTTCAACCTCCATTGTAGCCATTATTTTCTGCCCTCCAACACAAAGAAACACTTGCTCTTTTTCATGCACATGTGGCATAGTGGGAGAGTGGCATAACTCCACTTGGATTGGGAGAAGCATGTCTTGGATTTCTGGGACTTGCCACACTTCCCCATTGTCCCACATTTCCTTGATGCACCTCAATTTATTCTTAGCTGTTTTATCATGATCATCAGCTAGTTCAGCATCCACCTTTTTTTCCACAATTGCATCCAACCTTGATCTGTGAATCCATTTGCTCAGTCCAGAGCCTGTCCCCAGAAAAAACAGAGGCAAAAGGTACCGGCCTCGAAGGTATTTGGCATACTTAGGTCTCTCAAACGCTTTCTCCATGAATGTGACACTCTGTTGCAGGTCAAGACCAAACATGAGGTCAAGGGATAGTTGTGCAGGCTCTGCTCTTGTTTCTGGTTCCCCATTGCTGTCCTCATCCTCCCAGGTTTTGTCTTCTGACTCGTCATCCTCTGTGGCCTTCTGTTCCACTTCTTCATCATCCTCTTTTTGCACCACCCAAGGCTCCTCCTCAGGCCAAAACAACAGCAGAACCAAAAGGTAAAACTGAGGGCCTGTATGCCCAACCTTGGTGCCCAAGAATCTGTTAATTATTGCTTGGAGTTCTGTCACTGGAGTGTGCTGCAAAGAGTTATGCATCTTGTTGCTCAAGATGATGTTGGAGAGGATGTACCTCTCAGCTTCTTTGACATCGTTAACATTTGCCTCGTATATGGTTTTCAAATTATCTCGGATTGCCTCTAATTCAGACACTGTTTCCTCGTCCTCCTTAAACCCAGCACGTCGTCCTTTTGATGTGAAAAGCCCGTGATTCAGGAGATCTAGAAGGCCTGGAAAGCTGATGGATTTAGCTGCAGTTTTTGTTGTGTACAGTTCGTAACAAATTACAATGTCCTTCCAAAAGTAATCCGGCTCTGAGGATGTCTTGTCAGGCTTGGAGTAGGCTAGGTACCATTCAAAAAAGTCAAACTTGGCTTCCACTTCCGGTTTTAACTTTTGAATGAAACTGTGTTGTGATAAGATGGTTCTTTATTCAGTTTCTCAAAGGCTATCTTTGCCACTTGAATAAAACCAAAGAGGCCTCTGTTGTTGAAAGTATTTGAAATGCTTACAGTACCAGCTGTGTCCTTCATTTCTGAGCCCTCTTCTTTGTCAGCTTTCTCCTCCACATCTTTAAAGGCTTTGAAGGCCTCTTTTGCCATGCGCAAGATGTCCTCCAGTCCCTTGCCTTTCCTCATCAAACGGTTTTTGTATATCTGCCCGAGAGTGTCAGCCACAAAAGAGTTCTTTGGAGCTCTTTTAATGGCTTCCTTTGCCCATTTTTCAGCTTCTTCATAGTTGCCTTCACTGATGTAATAAAGACGGGAAATGGTTTGGGGAAAAATGGGGTAGTTTAGTAATTTAGCTGATGCAATTTCCAAGACAGACACGTCATTTCTCTTTTTTTGAAATTTCTCTTTCTTTTGTATATCTATAATTAACCTGGAAAACTTTGCTTTATCATTTTCTTCCAATTCTCTCTTTGTCAGCAAATCTTTGATGAACTCTAGTATATATAGTTGGGTCTGATCTCCACAAAGTGAAGACATAAAGTTCTTCATTATAGCACTCCTGGAAATCCCTTCCTGAGCTAGTAGCTCCACAGCACGCTGTGCAACCACTGTGTCAATCATAGATATTTGTTCAGGGTTTGGACTGGATGTGTTGATAAAACACATAAAAGGCTCCATTCTTTCTTCAAAGGGGGGGCCTCCATGGATGGGCTCAGGTGGTCCAAGGATCTTCTGACACTCAGTTATCAGAAGGTAGGCATCAGGAATGTATGCATTTAGCAGTGCCAAATAAGAGAATAGCTGTGTGCTGGTGGACTTTCGGTTTTGTTGCACATACTGTGCAGCGTCATATCAATCTGTTCTTCCAATGTTAACTCCATGACGGTACCCTTAGACATCAAGATGAGGATGAAAGTTTAGTTTTTTCTTAGTTAAGCTTCAAAAAGGGTTGTCCAGCAGTATTTGAATACCTGAAGAGGTGATAACAACAGAATCCATGTTAATAATTTACCACTTTCTAATACGTTTTAAGACACTTAAACCACCTCGCTGGAGGCGTGGCTCTATGGATGGCAATGGCGGTCGATCAGGTGGTCCACCACTTTGGTCCAGACTGAAATGTCTCAACAACTATTGAATGGATTGCCACAACATTTGGTACAGATATTCAATATGCCCGTAGGATGAATCTTAATGACCTTTGATTCCTTTGCTTTTTTATAGCGCCCTCATCAGGTAAACATCAGTTAATTTGCCCAAGTCTAGCATTTCCAAACCTTCCTCCAGTGAGGAAAATAGCCTCGGGAAGGAATTTGTTTTGGTGGAACTTTTAAAAGTTGTTTAAGTCGTGCAACAGAAAACTCAGATTGGACACATAGTCTGGTTAGCTGTCTGGATTTACCCTGCAGAGATCTAATTAAAGGTTAACCATTGTCCTAATTAATCGAACAGAGTTTAAAATGCCAACACAAAGAAAGTCCAAGGCAACAGACATCTGGTCTAAATGAATAAAATCCGCCGGAAGTTATCCCAGAAGTGGAACATTGTGGATATGGACTAATTTGCGCAATATATATTTTGATTTATGGTTAAATATCTTTACTTTGTGTTTAGTACTAAGTGTTAAATGTTACTATGTTACCATGCTAACACACTAAACTTAAGATGATCTGGTTAACAATGTAGCTCCTAAATATTTGCATTTTTACTTAGAGAGCATTCATTTAGTTTAAAGCACCACTGTGGCAAGGTACAGCCTCACAGAGCCGCTAGCTCGTAAATCTTGTTTTGTATTCTTGTAACTATTGCTCCTATTAATCGTCAAAAAAAAAAAATTTACCAATGGTTTCTAGATCTTATAGTATATGAATGTTTAACAAAGTTTTGGGCACTGGCTTTGTCTTTGTAGCTCATATATATATATATATATATATATATATATATATATATATATGATACATTATTAACTGTTTGCTGTCCACTTCTGGGACCTGTAATTATATTATAAACATTTATGAGTGCACAATATATGGTTAATTCCCCTTTCTAAATGACTTAACATTTATTGCAGATTTGCTGGCTTATTAGAAAGGTAGCATGAGCATGTATTTATGTATGTATTTGCCTTTTTGTATTTAATAAACATTAGAAAAATAGTAAGAACTTATGAACCCTATAGCTGCTGACATATAAGAACGTAGTACCGTTTGAAGTATCTCATATTTGCTCAAATTTAATTATTTAGTTCACTGACCTGCAACAGCTCTTATGATGTAGCCTAATTTCTGGCAAGATGTTTGGCTTTTTGCAGATTCCTGATGACGCAAAACACATAAAATAAAGGTTACTTATGACAAAAGGTTTACAAAAATAAGACTTACTTTTCAAAACTAATCAGAAACCGTTCCAGGAATAATAATAAAACGTGAAAATAAAATTAAAAACACTATTTTAAAAAATAACTTTAAAACGTTTCACTTTGGAAACGGTTGTAAAATTATTACATAAAACTATTAACATCATAATTCAGTTAAGCAGTAGCATGATTATAATAAAGGTGACGAAAGATTAATAATAGTAAGCAGTAAGCTCCAGTAAGCTAACAGCACACATCTTCACAAATATTGTTTGTACTGATTATATTCAAAATGCAATAAAAGAAACAAAGAATGGAAAATTCAACAACAAATGGTTACGCAAATCCACTTACCTGTTCCAGCAGCGGTAAGGTGGACTAAAGAGCCGGAGGATGTTCTTTATAAACACCTTTAAGCCACGCCTTCTGCATTGTGTTCATTCTTGTATCTTGGTAAAGGCATACTTCATTGTGTTGAATATTGTTTCTCCTTGGTGATGAGTAATGATACCTTCAATAGCTCTCGCTTTAGACAAGACTTTTGGATGCCTATTGGATGCCTCAAACTTTTAAGTTATGTTTTCCCAGAAATGAAAATGAAGTTATTTAGTTCAGTAATTGCACTGGTGATAATAAATGTTCTGATTTCCCGTAAACGTCTGTAAGCCTACTGTACATTTCTTTCTGCGGTTAACCTCTCTATAAAAAATAAAACAGCTTCATTATTAAAGCTTTAGTGCATAACAATTTGTGAATAATGAACTGTTACATTTGTGAGCAGAAACTCAAGTGAAGATAATGATCTCTTCTGAAGAGTCCATCATGTTTTTTTTTAATCCTCTGTGTCTTCCTCTGTCCTCCTTGGCTACTAGCAACTGTGTGGAGGAGGGGTGGGGGCTGTGCTTGATCTCAGAAGGCTTGTATCATGTGGACACGCCAAATGTTTTGTTGTCATTACTTACAGTTCCTCATGGGGGCAACAGAAACTACGCACTAAAGCTTTAAGATGTTAAGTTTATAATTAAAATGATTCATATTCAAAACACAGAATTTCTTGAAAAAATATATAGTATAATCAAATAGCGTATTGCAAGCAATGATGATAATCATGTTTAGGCAACAAGCAAGAACATTAGACAATTAAACATTATTAAAGCTGCTCTCGTCAATATATCAATATTTGCATATTAACAGTAGAATAAATCCCTATGTATAATGTGAAGCACATTAATGAAAAGCACACTGTTATTACACATTATTACACATTATTACGTGACTGCAGTTAAGCTCAGCTCTATGATGCAATTTGGTATCTTTCAGGTCATTGTTTTGTTTTTAGGACCCATAATGTCGTTTCACTATTTTCATCAATGTTGTTTCCAGTTGTTTTTAGTACAGCAAAGTACTCTAACAGACCTTAGAGTAGACTTATGCATTTAATCATCAAATAAAGAATATGCTTAACCCAAATAAACAAAATACACATACTTCAAAACACATTCTTATCACATAGTACATATGACTTCATCTGCATTCAAAATAAAAATAGAATGATTCTGAATAAGTGCAATGAAAGACATCTGGTTGCAATGTTTATTGTGTGAAAAAGAATTTTTCATGAACTATGACGTGTTTGCAAATAATTACGGTTATTAAGAATTAACTTGTGGCTGTGGTTTATTGTTTCAGGTGAGCTTTCATGTCCGCACCCGTGTTTGGTTTCATTGTCTTTTCTTCTCTGTGCTAAAAGATTTGTACATTTTTGTCAGCCCGCCAGCAGACTTTGACATCAGATACACCTTGTATTTCCTGCCATGCCTGAAACTGAAAACAGATACGCAAATGTTTCTAAATATAGACTGGTTGTCTCTCTGTCTATCTAATCTGTTTCAGCAGTAAATCACTCTGTAGGAAGACTCAGATTGAAAGACAGAACTTATTTTCTCTTTCCCCACAGTGCGCTTTTTTTTAACCTCCAAAATAGAAACCCAAATTTTCATTTTATTTATTAAACTAAGAAGATACAGTGTGTTAATTAAGAAGCTTTAGAGATGATTGTACAAAGTATTTTTTTTATCCTTTGTACAAAGACCTGACCCTGTAAAAATTGCGCTTTCAGTCCCGATACAGCCATCAAAGCAGGACAATACCTGCAGTTTAAGTATTAATAAATCAGTCCAACACCAAGTCCAGGATTTCGTGATCCGTTAGATGTTTTAATGCAGAATGTTCTCTACTTTTTCAGCTAATGACCACAAACAGACATACTTTGTATCCATGTATTAAAATATTTTCTCCGTCAGGTCAAACTCATATTGAACTACTCTCCATCATGAATGCTGCTTGATACTGATTGAGCATAATTTTAATTGGAGAGGAGAAAAATTAAACAAAAAACAAAAATGACGTGTAATATTCAGATTTTGTACATCTTTTATTTTTTGTTTCTAGTGTGTTTGTTTTGCTTATTTAGCTTATTTTTGTTTTGTGTGTTAGCTTTGTATTTTTTAGACTATATACTATGTATAGTATATTTACATAGTATGTGATGTGTACATAATTAGGCACAGTTTACTCTAATAAGGTATCATTCTCAGTGTCTTTTTTAAAGTTAACTGGGCTGAGCCCTCTGTTGTGCTTTGATTACAATTTTTGCATAGAACAGAACTCATGCCTTTGAGAGGGGAATATGCTTCAGTAACTAATGATGAACTGTGCTGTATTTAATGTATTTTGTTTTTGGACTTTCTTTGCAAATTATTGAATAAAACGTCAAAAAAGGCAAAGTATTCATTTTATATCCATGTAATGCTGCTTCTATGATATCTGACAAGAGAGAGCAAGACACATTTAAACTCTTTAACATAACATACTTTTTTCAGAAAGAGTCATGGTTTCATTCAAAACAATGTATATGAGTATTTTGAATTGGCTACAAAGTAAAATGCCATTGGCACATAGGTATAGCAACTTAAATACAATCTTTGCATACTGTGTTTGCTTACTGTAGGCATATATTGTCATCTTATGCTACTTCTCCGCAGCCAGAGAAGCAAGTCTCATGTTCCAGCCCCTTCAGGCTGCACGCACCTGTTGAAGAAGAGAAAGCACACGCACTCTGTATCCCAACTTCCTCCACAGGTCAACATGTAGAACAGCACGGAAAGGAATACACATTTTAGGCA
Organism: Percina caprodes; assembly: GCA_013375575.1. Taxonomy (NCBI): domain Eukaryota; kingdom Metazoa; phylum Chordata; class Actinopteri; order Perciformes; family Percidae; genus Percina; species Percina caprodes. The sequence continues at coordinate 1,762,017 of JABXJD010000028.1, read as the reverse complement.
CAAAAAAAACCCATATTGTAGAGGATATTGAGATATTGAGATATTGAGTTGCATGTTTATTGGTCAATAGAAGTGTTGGTAAACAAGGCCAAACTCTTATTTGAGCCAAAAAGGTGAACTATTATGGAATACTGAAGATTCTGATATATACATTGTATTTTTTATATAAATACATCTTTGTATTCCACAAACAGGCCATTGTTCATACTTTATCCTAGAGTTTTACAAGCCAGTAAACGGCCAAACTATTAATGCAGCACTTTTTAAACCAGTTCAAAAAGCAGTAGTTACAGAGCAATTTACAGAAGGACGACAAGAGATAAAAACTGAGATAATACATATTTAAAAACAAGAACGCTGAGTGCACAAAAGAGAAAAAAAAAACTAAAAAAGACACTAAAAAAACTAAAATTAGAATTCATTTTTTGCAAAGAAATCAGTATACAGTACGTCTCCTTTGATTTGCTGTGTGTAATTTATTATTTTAAATGTTGTTAGCCTTTGTTTAGATATTGTCTACACTTATAAGTCTAAAAAACTATCATCTTTTAAAATGGAAAATAATGGAAGTATAAAATAGTATTGGGACAAAAACAACAATAAAAACAGTTAATTAATAGTAATAGTTAATTAAATGCAAAACTGGAATACTTTACTTTTAATTTGTGCTGTCTTCCTTGCATGAAACACATCCTGACATCCTCCAGCGGATCTTAAAATCACTGATGCCCTTTTTTTTCATCTCTTCCTCTAGCTATGAAGCATACACAAAAGTTAGTATTTACATTTCTTATAACATTAATGATTAGCAACTTGGATCTCATTAGCTATAGCTCCCATAAACTACACAGGGAGTAGAGTTTTATGTACATATAAATCTTAGTAAAATGTATCTTTCTCACCTGGCTCAGGATTTGTTGTTGGATGACTGGGTCACTCATGTCAAAGTCAGCACTGATCCTCATGACAGACCTCTTCTTATAGTCTGAAAAACAGTTGCTGGTGTGATTTTTTTTTAGCTGGCATTTTTCTGCAGTGTTATGAAATTTATGATTAAAAGAGCTGTTTGTTTCGCACATTTTTAGTCCATGGACCCCAGTAGCAGTAGCATCACTAGTGAACGTTTTTTTTTAAGCACAGAGTGACTTTTAAGATGAATTGATTAGATTAAATTAGATACTTTTTCATTTGGCCTTAATGCTAGGTAGGTGGCAGCACTGAATAACAGACTCACAGTAAGATTGCTGTTTGTCAATAAACTGTAAGTGGAGTAGGTCTGCAACTAATTATTTCATTTCAGTATCGGTTAATATAAGACTTTTTCAAATAACTGATTAATCGTGTAGTCTATTAAATGTCAGATTTTTGAACAATGTCAATAATTTTTTCCCGGGCTATTGGTGTAAATTACAATCAGCGGTATTAAATCTTTTTTTTGGGGGGTCTTTTCCCTTTATTAGATAGAGAGACAGTGGACAGATGTGAAATGTGGAGAGAGATGCAGGATGACACGCAGCAAAAGGCCACATGCTGGATTTGAACCCCAGCCACTGTAACACCCAGTCTACATGGGGCGAGCGCATTTACTGAGTGAGCTATAGGTAGCCTGAGGAGTAACTAAATTTTTCTGAAAAGGCAAACAGCCGCAACTTAAGATGTCTACAGAAAAGGAAAGAAAATTGTGGTCCTTCGTGTTGAGACCCCTCCTCACTTGGTTTTGATGTGTGTTTTTGCTGGCGTACCCTGGAAAGTGCTATGCCAGAGCCTTGGTCACTTTATGACGTTCTTTTTGCCAATGTTTTTTACAAACAGCTACACTTTAGCCCCATTATCTCACATCTTACAAGACTTGGAGATTGGCTGAAACATATTGCCATATAGCTTGTGACTGGCACACTTGCTCCCCTTTATTAATAATACAGCACTCCTGATTGGTGGGAGGCCGATAACAGCCCCACAATGGGAACAAAGGGGGCTTCTTTGTCTAAAAGACATTTTTAGGGAGTTTTTTTTTTTTCTGACTTGCAGAACGCATTCAATCAAACGCATGTTGTATTTGCTGGACTTACAGCTGCAAAGAAAATGATAACTCATTGGAAACCCCCTCATGACCTGTCTATCCGTGCATGGACCTTTTCCTTCCTGGATGTAGTTTATTTGGAACTCTCTACGGCACGCACGCATTCATGGAGCACTAGAAAGGACTCTAGACACTTGGCCGAGCGTCGCTGAAACGTTGAGGTCCAGGCTGCAGCCTTTGATTAACTTCTGCAGGTGTTTGGTCCCATGTCTCATGTCTGTCTGTGTCTGCATGTGTTGTTTGTCTTGTCTTCCCTCCCTCCTGTCTATCCTCTCTATGTTTTGTGATCCTGGGATGCGTTCCCAGCCTCAGTGTATTGTTTGTCACTGTTTGTAATTTCTAAATGTATAAAAAGTAAAAACTAAAAAAGATTTGATCACAAAAAAAACTATCATGTAAAACACATGAGTAAAGGACCGAATCCTCATATTTAAAAGACTTGAATAAACAGAGGTTGTGATTAATGATTTGTCAATTAACTAATCAATTGATGGCTCAAGCATTAATATAAAACTTACATGAACTTGCATACCACTTACAATAGCAGAGAAACATAGATTTGGTGTCGCAGGACCTTATGCTCCATTTCCTGTCATAGACATAAGCACATTTTGGACTCTCTCCTAAGCTGTTGACTAGTCCCTGAGACCAGTATCTGAATGAGGAGTAACTCCCATCTGACCACTTCCAGGAGTCTTCAAAAAGGCCGATCCAGGCCAGCTTCTCTGCCGGCACCATGCTCTGGATTTCATTGTTCTCAGCCTGGTTCCTTACACTGAGCAGGTCTGTGTGGTGCACCATGCAGTAGCGTTGAGCATCTGTCCAATTCATTGCTGTTTTCACAAAAATCTTGGTTTCTGCTGTACTGTTTCTGCCTGTGAACACAGAAAAATACAAGATGCACCAACACACTAAGAACGCTACTTTTTTTGGAGCCTTTGAAATTGATATTTAAGCCATCAACAGTTTGTGCTAAATAGTATAAAACACACAACAGGTTTTACTTTGTCAACATGCGAATAATACATTCCATAATATTACCATCAAAGCATAAGAAGTAGTTAGGTAAGTCACAGTCCATGTCTCTCCATTCACCCGTGTGTTGTATGGCAGCACAGTGCTGAATACCACTCTGGGCGTTAGGTTCACCAACACCCCAGTTCCTGAACTCAGCTTCACCATCTCCATAGTAACTCTCATCTGACAAAGACCACCTCCAGGTTAAGTCAACCCCATACAGCCCAATCCAAAAGTCGTTGAAGTCATTATTCATTTTGTCAACAACCCTGTTCATGTTGTTAGCATTGTTGATGGTGGCCAGGTCAGTAAACCTCTCTCTGCAGTAGGTCTGAGCTTCAAACCATGATTTAGGTTCATCGCGAATGAGAACATAGTCACGGCTGCAGGAATCAAACAAACAGTAATCTGTTGGTATAAAAAGGAAAATTCAAGAATTTGTGAACGCATGATGTAGGACTAGCATGAATGCCTGTACTACAATCAGACTTGATTAAATCACTAAAAGGACAGAAAAAAAAAAAAATCAATCTGGAAAATCTTTCTGCTTAAAAACAAACAGCATTGTGAGCAATTCTTTGCATTACTGTGGTATTTATAGAGGTGATACAAGTGAACTCTTTAATTAGAGCAAGAAATTAACCACTCCCACCACATTAGCCTAAAGTCCTTACAAGATAATGTAAAGGACAGTATCATCTGCAAATTGATGACCCTTCAATTTCCAGTTTTGCAGAGTTAGAAGGTTAGGATTTTGCATTGTCAGGATTTCACAAAATGGTATAATTGATTTACCACTGTGGGGGGGCTGCTGAGGATATCTGTTCCAAGGATTCTCCCAAGTGCCGTAGACCTCAACCTCACACAGAGGTGGTGGTATGATCGGATGCATTACAGTCACATAGCGACCCACAATCCCTCCACAATCCAGGGTCACGAGTGATTGTGAACTACTTGGGATGACCATGCAGCTGAAACAGATAAAAGAAAAGGTGCGCATGACACTGCTTGATTTATCTTCAAACTTGATTATTTTGTTATCCAGATTTACCGGTAAAAGATATTTACAGTATTACTTACACTACTTTAACTACCAGAGATGACTTTAGTAAAATTCTCAAAATTCTGAGATAATATAACCAATGGTTAAAAAGTCCCAAAGTATTTCCTATAGTCTTTACATTCTCCAATGCAAACTCATGTTTTGTTGAGCCATCCATCCACCCCAACCTCCTCCACCTACAGACTTTGCTGCTCCATAATCACACAATTTCCTCAGGCAAGTGTTGTAAATCCTATAGCGACTAGAGGGCTTTGTCAGTTGAAGGTAAATATTTTTGTTGGGCATCTTCTGCAACGACTGATGCTGTAGTTTTTTTTTTTTTTCTGAAGGAAAGTCTCCACTTACAAACGTAGTTTGGCGATGCATTCATCCATCCTTCTTTGGCTATATATATATTTACCTTGTGTTATCCACTCGAACATCACTACTAAAGCAACAGTCCTGACTGTAAGCAAGTTGGATCACAGTCACACTACAGGGAACCAGTAGATCCACCATCACCCACTGACTGGGTTTGTCTTCAGTTATGCTGCACGTGGAAAACATATTGCCATCAATAACTTTGCTGGCTTCATGTCCGGTTAATTTTGTGGAAGATTGAAAAGCCACTCCTCTCAAAGCCACATTTTCTAGGTAGGAGAAAGGTGTAAAAAAAATTTTATATTATTTTAGGTTGGTACTTTAAATTTAACAAGTGTGTTCATGTTACAGTACAGCATGAAGGAGGACCCAAACGCAGAGTAAGCAGGTGAAGACAGGATGATTTATTGTCCAACACAACTAACAAAAAACACACCAGGGAACAGACAGTCCAAAAACTCCAGGAAAAAAAAATGAAGAACAAACATATACACAGGGGGACACAAGACAGGACCAGGGAAAAAACTAAGACAAAAACACAAAGAGACCAAGGAAAGGGAAAAATAAACCCCAACAAAAAAAACCAACCCACAACAGTTCAAAGTTATAAGAGAAGGCCAAAGAGCTATTGGTGTGAACGTATAATGGAAGCGTGTAGGCAAGGAATAACAGAAACTACCAAATTTTGATGTTGATAGGAAATACAAAATCTGAACTGTCTGGGGTTTTAGATTATTGAAATGTTACACAGCTTGATAATGTTGTGAAAGATTAAAAAATAAAGTTTTAGAAATACAGTTTGTACTTTGTAGTTAGTTGTGGTTTCCAATTCCGGGCTTTTGGCTCAAAATTAATTTTGTTTTGCTGATGTGCATCCTGTCTATTAGTATTTTCTTTAAAGTAATAATCTTAAAGATTTTTTTAAAGAAATGTTCACCAAATGAGGTAACATGGGGGATTGAGCCTAGGGCCCATTGATCACCATTTGCAGTATTACAAAGTGGTCAGTGGTAACATTCCTGGGTAAGATCAAAAGTGTGAAGCCATTTTTTCTAAAATAAAAACCAAACACCAGGCAAAAAGTTGTGTTTTTCTGCTCTTTCTGGTTGAAATTTCAAGCATGCTTCACCCCTGGTTGGTTTACACACCCAACAGTGATGTTGTGTGTACACCTGTACATCACTGAAGCCAGGTGAGAAGTTATACTGGAGATCAGTCAAGATTTTAAGGGGGTGTTGTGTCTTTAATCATGATCTTTGAGGGGATGGACATGTTTGCATTAGTAATGGTTACACACAACATACTACCATGTTAAAAAGCTAGAAAGAAATGTAACTCCTCAATTAAAGTATATTCTTCTAATGTTACCATGTACAGAAAGCTATCAGAGAGGAAACAATGAAAATGTTTGACCTTTTTGTTGTGATTTTTGTTCTTTTGTTCTTTCAATTATGGCATACTGAATATATAATCGAAAGGTTCTGCTCTGAAAGGCATCAACAATCTGATTTCAGGGAGACATTTTATTTGTCATGCTGTGGAGCTTACCTAGCACAGTACCATACACCTTTAATTCACAAATTGTCAAAGTCTTCTTTAGTCCAGGAAGAACAACATGGATGAAGCGACCTTCCATTATCCCACAATTGTAGTTGTATTTTTGATTTCCGTCTCCAATGTAAATGATGGCACACCTGAAAGAAGGAGGAAGCATAAGTAAAAAGAAACAAATGACTATTAGTGCTACTACAGCAACTAAGTACTCTTTTGTTCCTGCTAATATCACCTCTTGTTCTTGGTGTCATTCCTGAGGCCAATGCGGATCTCAGCTCCTGTCATGTTTTGTGAACAGCAGATGCTAGTGATAGACACATTACTAATGCGGTAGATACTCCGAAGGTCCAGTTGCCACCAGGGATTGTCTTGTTGTGGGACTGAGGCACAGTTTTGTTGTGGAGCCTCCGGCCCAGTTTTTTCCTCGATGGCCTTAGATGGAGCAGTTTCTGCAGAAGCTGGATTTGCAGACTGCGTAGCTACTCCTCTCGGTGCAACGTTTACTGGTGAGAGTGTCATTAAGAAATTTATGAATACATTTATTAAAAAGAACCTGTTACATAGTCATTTTGGAATCCACAGCATTGGTCTTCCAACTAAAGTACAGTTCAACAAAACAAAGCGTCTACAGCCCCAATATAGCTGCTCTTCGAGGCTATGATGCTAATTGTAAAGCAAAATATTAGACAAATAGAAATTTGACCTGATAATGGTGAATAATATAAGTCAATCCAAATAACATTTCCATCCCCAAACCAAGTCACTAGCATGGCTAAAACAAAACATTTAAAGTTTCTTACGAAATGTTATTTTAAAGAAATGATACACACACTGTGTGCTCTGTTTAGAATTGTTAAAATGACTAAAAATGGATTTATAGATGTTTTTTGTCATGTTTGTTATTTTGTGGTTATTGTTTCAAATGTATTTTCACATACAATATTACTTTGATTGTTGACCAGTTAGATGTGATTAATGTGGGCTATAAGTGTATGATGAATGTTTCTAAAAAATAATTAAAACGTAAATTTTATTTTTTTAAAAGAAATGCTTACCTTTCACAACCTGGATACTAGTTGTGATTGTAGACCAACCTTATTCTTCACTGAAGATATTTTAGTATATAGGTATACAATAATAAACAATATTGTATTGGGAACACCACATCATTTAATCAACTTTAGATGCCAATCCTTAGCATTGTATACCTCCTGTAACGCTGGTAGTGGCGAACACTTTGACCTCACAAAGCTGAACAAATCCTTCCCGAATAAAAATATTGACGTAGCGTCCTGTCATCTGACTACAGTTGAAGTTCATTGTAACAGCACTGGTGATAGAGATAACTCCACATCTGAAGGAGAAAAAAGGGACAAGGGACAGATAGTAAAGAAAGATTCGTTATTGCAGAACAAAAACCCTGAAAATGTAACATGAAGACAATGTCAGTGTGAATACTTAGGTGAAAACAAAATGGCATTCCAGTCTGAGTATCAGGCTAGTTTAACCCATAACATTACCTGGGATTGTTGTTGCCATTGTTCTCCAGTGAGTTTCCAATGCGGATTTCTGCCCCGTTTAGGTCATAAATGCAGCAATCTATACGTCGAGTGACTTCCAACTGATAAGATGTCATACGGAGCCAATAAGTCCACTCTCCACCATGGGTTAATCTGCAACTTAGTTGAAGAACAGCTCCCATCAGAATAGGTTGCATCAGTATTGCCATCAATCACCGTGCTTGGTAGATTCCATGCGGAATAAAGTGAAGACTGTGCAGCCACTCCACCCCGAGCCATGTTAACTGGAGAGTTAGAAAAGTGACAAAGATAAATTTGTAAAACATCTACACAGGAAGGAACTTGATAAGGAGCTTAAAAACACTGTAAAATAAAACAACAACAAGACTACAAACACACTACACTACAATTATATTATTGATGATTAATTGTTGTTCTTTCATATTTCATTAAACCATACAATACAAACAAAAATAATCAACATGCCTTTTAGCCAACAGTATGGTGTTTAATCTCACCTGCAGATATGTTTACTCATCAGTGGTGGGAAGTTACCAAGTAGATTAATTTGGAGGTACTGAGTATTTCCTTTTTATTTTGCTTTGCGCTACACATTTTACTCCACCACATCTATTCAACAGCTGTAGTTGTTTTTCAAATTAAAGGTGCATTGTGAGTTCCTGCATGGTTTCAGCACAATTTCATTTTTGTCCAAATCGTCGGCATCTCTCTTTGAGCTGCTAGCTGCCTGACCTTTTATTTTGTAACTAGTCTCAACAACACAAAATAAAATTATATTCACACAGTAACCAACCGGATAATTAAATATGCGTTGGATGCCATTCATCAATGATGATGCATTACCTCCTGTAAAGTAGTCGAACACTCTGACTTCACAAAGCACAAGTCTCTTATTTACTCCAGGGAGGAAAATGTTGACGTAGCGTCCTCTCATTTGGTTGCAGCCGAAGGTCATGGTAACATCACTGGTCACGGTGACAACTCCACACCTGAGGGAGGAGGAGGCGAAAAAGAGTAGAAATGCAAAACTAAAACAAATAGAAATAACAACACTGTGAATAATGGGGTAAAAACAAAATGACAATCCAGTCTAGGTATCATGGTAAACCCATCGTATCACCTGGAATTGTTGTTGCCATCATTCTCCAATGAGTTACCAATCCGGATTTCTGCCCCATTTAGCTCAGTGGGGCAGCAATCGGATCTTCGGACGAGTACAACTGTTGAGATGTCATACAGACCCCCCAAGTCCACTCTCAACCAGGGGTCGTCCTGGTACTTAGTAGAAACACAGCTCTGATGACCATAGATTGAATCACTATTGCCATCAGTTAACGAGCTTGGTATCATCCAGGAGTCCCACATTGTAGACATAACAGCCACTCTACCCAGAGCCAAGTTAGCTGGAGAGTTGGCACAGTGACAAAGATCATAGAATTGATAAGCAAGTACATGTTTGCAGAGCAAAATATGTAAAACATTTTTAAACAAAAATATGTTATGTTTTAAGACTTTTCAGAACCTGGAGATATCCTGAATAAATGTTTAAGGCCCAGAGATGTCAAAGAATTCAGGCTGTTCTCATGAACCATTCTTAGGTAAGAAAAGTAATACATTGTAATTGGTCTGTATTCCACGCATTTTAGAAACGTATGCACCTCAATGATTGGTGCAGTCAAAAACACAGGGGAGCGGAGTAGTTGTAGGCTACGTAAGTGGACTTATTTTCCCAAAGAATTTTCTTACTTGTCGTTTTGGTGCAACAGTCACCTTTTGTTGTCTAAACTTGACAGCAACGCCAGCTTAAAAGACCAGGGACCTCACGGTGCTCTGATTTTGGCTCACAGTAATCTTTTCTCTTTAGAGTCCACTAAACTTACTGTAACTGTAATGTCTGGTAATTACACGACTAGCTGTTTATGTTTTAGGATATCACACAATTTGTCGTGCAAAACACGTTCATGAGAATGAGTTGAAAAGTGAACATTGAAGAAAAGTCCAAAAAATAAATATAAATTTGCATAGCAGAACTTTGTTTCTTCTTTCCTGAGGCATTAATCGTCTCATGACACACACATGAGGGAATCTAATGATATCAACACAGAGCCGTTTTGCTGCAGAGTGAGTACTACTATTGCATTAGTACTTACTTAAGTAAAACATTTTGAGTACTTCTTCTATTGATTGCTTTTATACATTTTTCCTTACCTGCCTGGAGAGTAAGACTGAAACTGAGAAGGATGAATCCTGCAAATAAAGTTGAACACCAACATTAAACTCATTCAATAAAGACATAATAAACATCTTTCAAGTTTAAAGTAGACTTCCTTGTAGATTAAAAATCCCTTTTGGTTGCCCACTATATGATAAATCGTATATTTTAATGTAAAAACAAATTAAAACGTCATTCAAGGTCAACATCTAGAATTTAATTTGTTAATTTATAAGGAATTCAATTGCATACTTGCTTTCAAAAAATAGATTAAACCATGCATAGGGTGCTCTCAGTTATTTTGTAAGAGTGAGTATTACCACTTTTCAAAGAAATTTGCTTGAAAAATATAGTATAATATTCTATGACTTACCCCAAATAAAAATGAGTTTCCAAGTCAACTCCATGATCTATAGATTTATTTTAGTTTAATGTATAGTGTAACACAGATCATTTCTAGACTTGGAGTCACAGAACTGCTCAAGCTGCTGTCATACTGTGATGTGTGTTTAAATGGACCCACATTCAAATAAATGCAAACCACATTCACATTATGACACGCATTAGTGTGACTCTGGTCAATCAGAAAATTTGGCAACTGACTGCTAACTGGTGCCCAGATCAAGTGTTTGTTTCAATACAGACACAATGAGCCCCTTCAAAATAAAATAGTGTTGTCTGTAGGGGGCTTCAGCTTGTCTCGCTGTGTCAAATCTGTTCAAATTGATTGAATTAGGCTGAGAAATTCATCCCCACTTCTATACTGAGAATTAAAAAAAGAGCAACACAACACAAACACAAATTTTTTTAGGGTCTTACATCAAGTCAGAGCTAAAAGATAACTGGAGATTTGAAAATATGTCTAGGACTAAGTTTGCAACCAAGCAGTAACTGTAAACACTTTTTTTTAAAAACATTAAAAATGATTCCCAGAGACTTGCAATACAAACCCATTTAATTTTCAATCTGTCAATAAAGAAACACAAAAGTCACACGTTTATTTGATTTAATGCAGAATCTGTATATTCTTTTAATCACATTACAATCATATTATATATTATGTCTCCAACAAAAAACACAAAATATTATATCATATAAAGAAGTATCCTAAATCTCCTGTCTTCCGTGATTAACATTTCAAATAATCTGTTTGAATTAAAAGAATTATACATAAACAACTTATTTTATGTGGTTATTGTGTCCAAATATGTGAACATTTGGTCCCAAAATTGATTGATGTACATATGTATTGAAATAATAATTAAATAAATTATTAAAATGAAAACTAGAAAAGAACACTGAATATTGACACTTTTACTTTCAAAGCTGTTTCTTTTAAATCTTACAATGTGTAATTGTTTTGAAATATGTCATACTTTTTTATTTACAAAAATGATTTCACCATTTTAATATTACAATGTTTTTTACTCAATCTCTTAAATTGTTTTATAACAATCCATTAAGTTTTATTTTGTAGACGTAGGTGTCAAACTGTTTAAAAAAAAAATACACAACTGAAAGTTGAGTAGGTAGGATTTCTTTTCAGCTAGTGTCCTTCAAATTGACTTTTCTGCTTGGAGGCTCACATTTGGTTCATCAATTTGTTTACCCAAATTGTACGTCAAATTAATTTTAAGCAAATAAATGGGTGGGCACTTTAACTTGTTCAACCATCACGCTCAGCTATGTGTGTGCACTTTCTTAAAGCAGTTTATTAATTTTGGTGAAAACATATGATGAGCTGTGAAGGTTTCAATGACCCACAGAAAAAAGTATAGGGTAAACATGAATGTGGTGAAAACTTGCAATAGAACAGCAATAAAATGTCTCAGTGTTTTACATTCGCTATTGTTATGTCTTTATAGATTACATTACGTTTCCTAATAGCAGAATTGTTTAACAATTTAACAAGTTTTAATATAGACATGATGACAAAAGAAATTATTTCTTATACATACTATACTGTCAGGATACTGCTTCACACACTATTCTTTTTTTAATTTCAGGGAATTTAATAAAGTGTATGGTGGATAATTTGGAAAAAGCAAACAAAAACACAAAAAGGAACTATTAGAACAGGTAATTTAGGACTTAAACCTCTAAAAGGTGTGCCAATATCGAATGTTGAAGAAAAATGGCAACTGCTGTTATCATAGCTAATCTTCCCTCAGTTCCACTTTAGGTATAAAAGCCTCAGTCAGGGTTTGACTTTTTTACCACTCCACATGCATCTGTTGGTAAAAGACCCAGCAAGTGAATCAGGATAGAGATGCAAAGTGAGTAATACATAATGCCATAATGAATCTGTAATGCATCTCTGAGGTGTATATAGTCTTTGTCAATATACCTGTGCTGGTCATTTATGAGGTCAAATGTATTAAAGTGTTTAGTTTGGGATCGTTATCTCTCTCTGTTGGTTGTTGCTCTCCTTTTAAAGTCCTCCAGAGAAGCTTGATGTTATTCGCAGTAAAACCCATAGACAGTAAGATTAATGGACAAAGCAAGACTTACAACGGAGACCAGTCTATTAGAAGCACTTTTCCCGTGATGGCTGAGCGTTACTGCACAGCTGCAAACTGAGCTTGAAGACGTAGATGTGATGTGAGCAACCTGTCTGAAAGTTGTGAGTCTTCTGGTAGCTGTGCCAAGAGAAATCTCAGTCATTCCCAATCAGCAGAGACGGAGAGCGTATGTATATGTTAGGAGATGACATAGGCACAGACTAATTATTGCTAACTAAAATGCTAGTTAACGTTAGTAATTAAACCCAAACAGCTAATGTAAGTTGAAAATGGATGCTTACTGTACCTGCCTTTGAGACTTTATGTCTGATGGTTATGTCAGAGATAGTCAGTAACTTCATCTTCACTGTAGTCTTTCTCTGCACAGCTGTGTTAAGAAGATGTAACTAATTCTACTTATACTTCACAGTTTGTAGGAAATATTGCACTTTTTACCGTGATGCAGAAAGATAGCTGTCACTTAGCAGATACGATTATACATAGAAAATATATTGGGGGCTTTTAAAATACAAAATGTTGCTTACATAATGCATCAGTCATTATATGGCTCATTGTGCCTTCACAATAAATACTTCTACATTTTGTTGATCTTTCACCAGTGTTAGAGTGTTAAGAAGGATAGGAAGGTGAGGTGTGGATGGAAACTAATCTGAACTCAGGTTTCAGGGATTGTGATGGTGGGAGAGTCGGGATCACTAGAAAAGAAAAGAAATGGAGAGAGGGGTCAGTTAATTGGAGAAAAACTAGAAGAACTCTTTTGAGTGAATTGTGTATGTGATTTACGGGAAAGGAAGTTTGAGGTTTTCTAAATGGCGCCTCCCTCTGGTTTATGAGTGGGTTTCAAGATATTTAGTTTTGTCTCTTAACCAGTGATAGAAAGATACTAAGTACGTTTACTTAAGTTTGCACCTAAATACAATTTTGAGGTACTTGTACTTTACTTGAGTGCTTTCATTTTTACTTTATACTTCCACAATTTAGAGGAAAATATTTTATTTACTCTTTAGTTACTTTTTACATGCAGATAAATGGGATATGCTTATAAAATATAATACATTGTTAAAGTCAGTGGTTTACAACCTATTTTTTTTTCAAGCATTTTCTTTACTGTATATCGTCATAAACTGAATACCTTTGCGTTAAATCAAACACAACACTTCAGGACATCACCTTGGAAAAGTCATAAACAGTATATCTAATATTTCATAGATTTAAAAAAAAAAGATATAAAAGAACGATCTATTTGGGCTTACTTTGACAGAGAACGTTACATTTGTTGTGACAGTTCCAGTCATTCCATTTCCCTCTCTGCGTATTAGCACACGCCTGAGAGCCGTTTTCATTATTGGTCTGAATCCGCCACCATCTTTCAATGGTGCAAATTTGTTATTTGCACCATTAATTTCAATGTTTTGTTGTTTTCTTATTTTTACCTTTTCTGAAACTTAACCTATGACCTATCAATTCTGTATGGCATGAAAATCAATTACAAACCTGAAATATTTTAGTTAGATAGCAACCAGAAAATTCAATGATTTGGATTAGTTATTAACATATTAATCAATTAATGGTAATTCCCTGGTTTCTCACATTTCTCTGTTTTATATAAATGTTAAAGCTGTGGCAGGGCATCTATCTTTAAGTGAATATCCTTTGGTAAGTACTAAATAGATGTTAAAACATATTTTCTTACCTGTCTGGTGTGTGACCACCGCAATGATAAAAACTGTCCCTGTGAATTACAACTAAAATCCACTGTCAGAATAAAAAACACATGGGCCAGTATTCAAATTATGGGGTGTTTTTGAACAAATATTCCAAATTTTTGATTAAATCAACATTTTTTACTACTTAACTATTTGGATCAAAGTTGATGAAAGATGAGTACAAACCAAAGAAAATCAGTTTCTTCCAACTTCCCTCCATGACTCAATGTTTCCACAAATAAATAACAAATACAAGTACACAAAAGGGGATGGTACTGCTGTAAAAATGGTCTAACCTCCTCTGTTTGCGTCTTCACAGTACTCAAACTTAGCTGAGTTTGGATACTAAATTGTTCATATGTTTTTGTCAGTTGAGCGTCCAGGGGTTTGCAGTCCTGACAATGGGTGTGCTCTTGTATCTTTGTGAGGACCAGTGTGAGTTATAGATCTTGAGAATAAGGATATATTTGGGCAGTGCCCAGTTCTTCAAAGGACTTGGTTTTAGGGTTGAGGATAGAAATATTCAGGTGAAGTTTGGGGTTAGGGTTAGGCATCTACAGTAGATGTGATGGTTAGCGACTAATACAATACAAATGTGTTTGTTTGTTTGTGTGTGTGTGAGAGATAAATATGTTCCTGCATACGTTTTGGTTTGCATTAGACCACTACAATGTGTCTTTACATGACATTTGGTTACTGTCGGTCCATGTTTGTCTGCGTGGGGCGGTGCAAGTCTAAACTACTACAGAACTTTGTTTTGAAAAGATCAGCTGCTTGTTTGTATTGTGCATAGCTTCTCCCCTTGTCACAGTTTATCACAGAGAAATCAAATAATTTAGAATGATATTATTCTCCTCATAATAAACCAAAGATTCCCTAAATGTCAGTTTAAGGATAAGGCTGGTGATATTCTATATTTTTCTATATAGTTAGAGAGACAAAAAACAAAAATGAATTGATACTAAGAATAGTATTGCCTGTGTAGCTAAAGCCGAAAACATGTTATTCATCTCTGCGATGATTGATGATTGTTCTCCAAAATCATAAAATCACATACTGGGTGACATGTTCCTTTATTATAGTGAAAATGGACACTGTAGTTTATTATGAGTCCGACCATATCCATGTACAACATCTTTCATTAAACACAAGCAACCAGTGAGACTGTGCGAACCCCTGCAGTGCCAGACCTGTTTAGGCAACAAAACTAAGTTGTTAGGTTTGGGAAAAGATCATGTTTGTTATGTAACTTATGTACCTGGCATTGGTAAAAGTATGTAAGGTACTTCACAAAGTAAAAGGTGAAAGTCCTGTGTTTGTTTGACCCATCCCTCCCTACCAGACTTTGTCCGACTTCCTTGAGGCAGGTATGCACGTCCTGGCTCATGTTTATGTGGGTTATATACTAATGAAAACCTTTTGCAGGTATAGGTACAAATAATGAAGAGAACACCATGTCCTGCTACTGCAAATACTCATAAGTGAATCAAATGTTAATTAATTCTAGCTGTAAATGGTCCCCGATAAATGCACAATTTACTTATGTTTGGAAGTAGGCAGCAGTGTAGGAAGATTGTACAATATTGAGAAACAAAAATAGATTTTTTTTTTCTCAGAATTATGATATTGTCTATGCAAATGTTCCCTAGGAATGTTAAGCAGTCAAACATTTTTATTGAAAACCAAAGTCCTGAATAAGAAAGAAAAAAAATCTTGTCAACAGGACTACTGTCCTTTACCAAATGATCTATCCTTGCAATTGTTATGATACAAAAAGTTATTACAATTGTCATAGTGTTGAGACAACATGAGCATTTGCAGAATTTTCACAGTTATAGTTTGAGTTTTCAAAACCGTGATGTTGCTGCTGCTCCTGTTCTCGCTGTTGTTGTTCTCCCCCTTCAGAAGGCAACTTAAGGATAAAATAACACAGGAGTCCATTCATCACGAGTTGAAAGTTTGTGCAAAGCAGAACCTTTACATAAATTGTAGTGACATACTCATCAGTTGGCTCCCCATGGTTGGCTGTAGACCTACTGATCATTAGGCACTGAAGAATAAAAGAGGGGGCGTAGACAATTAGGAATGTGAACATGGCGACAAACACAATCGGTTTCTTTTGAGCAGCAACAGAGGGGAACAGTGTACACTTTGCAATAATAGCCAAAGCCAATCCAATGGTAATAGCTCCCAGCCCAAATATTGCCACCTGGCTGAAAAATAAATAAAAAGGCCAAACACAAAACATTAACACAACCACCGATGTGTAAATAATAGCATCCCATTGTGGATGGGATGAAACACGGAGGCACATCAAGGCGATAGGAGATGGTAGATCAATCCAAAGCCTCTGAACAGGAACCATGGGTAGGCAGTGATCACAGTATAGTCGAATCCAGGGCTGGAGGCGACACTATGAATAGAATTGCCGAAAATATTGATGATATTGCATTCCAAACATCAGTTAAGAAAATGACAAAAATACAGCGGTAGATGCTTTTAGCACCCCTGAGTCTGTCATGCTGTTGTGACTCGATGGCTTCTTTGAGCCTCTTGCGTTGGGACCAGAAGACCGAGATGTAGCTGACGAGCCCCAGCAAGACGGAACCTAGGAGAAGTCCTGCAGCTAAATCTCCTGTCTCCTGCAACACCGGCTGTCATGAGGAGAGCTGATTCCCAACCATAGGGCGAGATGCTGACAAGACAGGTGTTGTTCTCCATGAGGAGGTGGTGTTACTTGTTTTGTTAGTCCTTAGTACTGTTGGAAGAAAAATAATAGTGTTAATTTAATGTTGTCACTCAAAGAGCACCCAGAACACACTTTGTTTCCCTAAACCCGTTGTGGTAGAAGCCATAGCTGCTGTCTAGATTGTGTTCAAAAATTGTGTATGAAGGTGGTTGTGGTGGATGGGGGCATACAAGCACAGGACACCCTGAGACACACTGATAGTTTGCAGCAAAAGTACTTTGGTTAAGGGCTGGGAAAAAAACGTGGTTTCAGTTAAATGTTAGGAAAGTGTGCATGTCTGGCTTCGTACATGAAGTCCCTGTAGACCTTTTCAATATTTAACCAACACCATGACCTTTCCCTTAGCTGAACCAAGTGCCTTGCAACCTCACAATAACCATCTCATACTTTAGTTACTGTACAAGTAGACATTGTGAGGGAAAAACAAATACATTACCGATGCGTTAAATATCAACAATTATAACATTTAGTATGCTGGTAAAAAAAAAAACATAATCCAGGTGGAATGGATTATTTACTTATTTAAATACCACTGGAGGAGTTTTGGGATGTTTTGTCAAAATAGACTTGAACGCTCCCTACGCCAGCGATTAATTTTTCTATGACCCTCCAAAATGATTCAGAAAAAGGCATGATCTTCCCCAAAAATTTCACCCTGCCCTCCAGAAAACTTGTATGGGTCAGACCAATTTGCTATCCCAATCTGCAAACTCTATTTTCCTCTGGTGGTCCATTCCATAAATACCTAACGCTCCCTTACATTTACCAAACTTCCTGGAAGTTTTCTTCCTTTTCTCTACATAAAGAAAATAACTCTAATAGAAAGTAAAAGTATTAGACCAGACATGGACATTAGAAAAAATACATAGCTGGACACAGGAATTTAACTTAGTACAAGGCACATTAATGAAGAAACATATGTGAAGGCGTGATATTGCAAATAATGCAGATTGACAGCGTCTCCATCAAGCTTTGCCTCCTGTCTTTCCACAATAACTAAGAAAAGTTGTTTTGCATTCTTAGTAGTCATTTTGAAGTTGACTCTTCATCCAAATCTGTTTCCAATCCATATTTCTGTTGTGTTGAAGTCTTTCTCTATGCTAGCTGTTAATGTTCAGTACTGTAAGTACTCATGTTTAAAACATGAACACCCAATAACATCTACTAGTTATTGCTCATGGATTGTATCAATTAACTACATTTCTTAAAAGTATAATAAGCATAAACATTTTGTTAAAAAAAAACCTTTACCTGATTTAGCTGTTGATCTCTTGTTGCCAGGGGAGAGCTGTTGAGTGACTAACATTTTCTTTGGGTTGCATATTTATGGCTGTACAGTACCTTGTAAAACTAGTGCACTCACGCGCATCCTCAGACAATACCAGTACTGATCTCATGTGGCAGGTGACTCTCCAAACCTCCACAATAAAAATTGTTGTTTAACTAATGGTTACTAAAATTACATTTTTAATTTTAACCAGGACTGATTCTACTTTTGATTGCAAATGTTCAATGAATGCATGTCATGTTGTCTGAATGGTTGGGTAAACTAAACAAAAGGTGATCTAGTTCACAAAGGTAGGTTGATCTAATCAAATCAAAATAATGCATCTTTATCGCCACCGGAGCTCTTTTGACCAGCAACCACAGAGGTAAAACCTTTCCAACATGAATTAAAGTGTTGAGTGAAAATATGTTCTTAGAGCTGGTCAGATGAGACCTAAAAAAGCAATCCAGTTAATCATTCATTTCCCCTCACTAACCCTCTTATAAATGATGTATTTTAACTTCAATATCATTCGGAAGGGGTCATATGATGTGAATGATATGAAACTATCATAATGTTTTGTTGAAGGCTGTGACAATCAGCTGACACTTTATGATAGGAAAGCTAGAGCAATATTTTATTTAATGCTTTATTTGACCCATAATCAACCCTTCTGTCATAGTGTCAGTAAACATGACTCACTTCACTTTTTAAACAGACTTTTTTTTAACCTTTATCCAGGTGTGTCGATTGAGAACAAATTCCTATTTGCCATGACAACCTGTCACGTTCACACATTCATACCTGGAAGCTTTGACACACACTCTGAAAAAAGAAAACTGTTCAAGTAATTGGTTGAATGATTTTTGCATGTGTAAGAAACCCAAATTAACCTGAAATATATTAATCTAAACATCTGAGAGATAGTTTGGCAGAATGAAGATCCAAAGAGTTCAACATTTTGAGAAAACACTATACAGGTACCTACCTGCACTATAATCTCTACCTACGTAGTTTTAGGAAATGATTTGGCTGAATGCCTCCATTATGAAAAAAATGACGCAGAGAAGTGGCGTAAAGTAAAAAAAAAAAAAAAACACATAAACCCCAAAAACATGCAACAAAAAACACTGCCTATACAGTAAACACAATGAAAGTGCTCCAGGCTTCTTGGGGGAGCACTAAGTGGAAAAGCAAGAAAGACAAAAAGAAAGAGATAAAGAGGGAGAAGGAGAGAAATTAGTCTTGCACTGCCAGACCCTCCTCTACGGTGCTGCAGAGGAGGGTATGGCCAGTCCACACAATATTCCCGGGATGGGAAAAAAACATGCCCTGGTTTATTGACATTTCTTTAAAACAACTGTCTTGGGCGGCTAAGCAGCTCTGCAAAATAGCCTTGGGAAGGGAGAGAAACACGGTGTGAAAGGAAAACTAGAGCTATGATTTATTTAATACTTTATCTGACCCATATTCAACTCTTCTGTCTTAGTGTCAGAAAACAAGACTCACTTCAGTTTTTAACAGGCTTTGACACACACACACACACACACACACACACACACACACACACACACACACACACACACACACACACACACACACACACACAACATATTGTAGTTTGGCAGAGTGGAAATCAATATGCCTTTTATGTAGAGGACTTTCAAAGCCAGGACCTGTAACTTTCTAGAGTCACTACTGGCTGCCTGGCAACTGCTCCTGGCCAAGAAATAATCAGGCACATAATCCTCAACAAAACCACACATTGTTGTTCTTACTCAGCGTTTTTTTTTTTACAGATTAACTGAGCTTAAAAGTTTTTAAAATACAGTACGTTATCATTCTAATATGCATCTTGCACACTACATTTGCACTATTATGTGTCTATATTGCCAACACTGATTCTGATTCTTGTTTATATATATATATTTAACTTTTTTATATTGTATATTAAAGTTTTAAATCCCATCAAGTTTGCCTGTTCATTTATTCCTGCAAATATATAATAATTCATTCCTGCTCATGCACAGAAAGTTTAAAGTAATAATAAAATTGCTATCATGGTTGTTAAAGTTTTTTAAAGGTTAGGGGAATGTAAAAAGAACATTAGGGGAACGTTCTCTAAAGGGTGCAACATTAGGGGAACATTCAATATAACCAAAACCTAACGTTCCCAGAACGTTAAGCAAAAACTTTCTTATGCAACCAAAACACAACCAAACCTAACCTTCAGGGAACGTTCCCGCAACCAAAAAGGAACGTACCCAAAAACTGCTGGGTATGCTGGCAGGTGGCATGGCTAGCCGGTTGAACTCTTTATGCCAATCTAAGGTAGCTGCTATATATTTAACGTTACCCTGCAGGTGGGAGAGCTGCATTAATATCTAATCTAGCTAACTGCAAGAAAGGAAATTAGAATTTTTATTTTCCAAACTTTAAATGTCACTGTAACTGCAACTTAAATTTCACGTACAGAAAGACAAGGCAAATTGTAAAATTGAGCCCAGTGGAGATACAGAAGACATGAAGCCATAAGATGTCTTGAACTACTACCAGAAAGTCACGTGCAGCATCTTATAAGGCTGCAAATAACAAGCAAGAAATAATTACTTTATAGTTAAAAAAATTCAATATTCATGTCCATGATTAGGCCACAACCTAAAAGTAGAAATTGTTATGGTCTGGGTGCTTTTTGACTCAAAAAGGTTACAAACCACTGATCCTGACCCTCCTCTACCTGAAAGGTCATTACTAACAGATGTTGTCCTGCTGGTTCTGCAAGTCAAAAGAATTGTAAACTATATCTTAAAGACACAAGATATATTTACCTGTGAGCAACACGAGGACAGACAGGCTGGCCTTCATCTCAGCTTTCTTCACACTTTTGTTTTCCTGTAACACAAACATTTATCGGACACCAAAGTGTATTAGAAGTGAACAAGTTTACAATTCTAATTGTCATAGGTGTACAAGGCCCCATGCAGTGGAGGTATGGGGGTCTATTTACTCAAGTACAGTAATTAAGCACAATATGAGGCAATGTATTTTTATCTAAATTTCAGAAGGAAACCTTCTTTTTTACTCCACTAGACTTAGATATAGTTGCTTTGCAGATCAAATGTTTACATATAAAAACCATGACTCACCATAAAATAGGATGTATTATTAGAGTGGACAACTAAAATATATTAAGTATTTAAAACGTAAAAGTACAATTCTACTTAAAAATGTACTGTATGCATCAGTAGTAATGAGTGTTTTTCTGCATTTTTTTTTCTACATAGTACTTTTACAAGTGCATTATGATACTTCTGTACTTTTCCTTAAGATTTTAAAAGTATAACTTTTACATGTATTTTTACTTATGTATTGCTACTTTTACAAAAATAATATATCCTAAAATGTCACCTGTTTAAATCTAAAAAAAAAAAAAAAAAAAATCACAGGTCTTTACAAGCTGTACTGTATACTCTAAATTATTACACCCTCCATCAGTACTCCACAATATTTATTGGCTGATGTTATGAAGTCTCTTGAAAGATACAAATGTTTAAATAATCAAATTCAAGCATAAAGGACAGAGAAATACATTTTGTTACAATTAAAGTTTAAGCAAAATAGTACATAATGGTCACTTGCCTGTAGTTCTCACCAGACAACTCTTTCCTTAGGACATGTATTCTCTGTCACTTAACACTCAAATTTGTTGGTCAAGATGAATTAAACCTTAGAGCTTGCCTCCACTGAAATGTTTTGTTCTTCCATAAAATCAAAAATAAATGTATTTTTCCACTTAGCTGGAGTTGCTATTCATCACTCCAGATTGTTGGTGCACGTTGCCCAGTGTTGGGAGATAACAGTAGACACGTCTGCCTTCTCTTGAATATAATTAACTAGAGGGCACTCTGTATGAATAGCAAGGTTTCTTTTTACAGATCATGGTTAC